>JANJGN010000037.1:14647647-14725147 GCA_026770705.1 Isurus oxyrinchus
GGTGGAGGAGGGAGGGGGAAGGGATGGAAAGGAAAGGAATGAGGTAAGGGGAAGACACCAGGGGTGGAGGAGAGCGAGGTGTTGGAGTCAGAGAGGAGTGAGGGAGGGGGAGAGATTGAGGGAGAGGAGGGGGGCTACAGAGGGGGAGGGGATACAGGAGAGAGGAGGGTGGGAGGAGGGAAGTGGGGTTACAGGGGGAGAAGACGAACGGGGGGGGAGGGGGATACAGGGGCAGAGGAGGAAGGGATGGGGAGACAGACGGAGGGGAGGGAGGGCGAGCGGAGACGGGGAGAGGAAGAAGGGAAGGGCTAGACATAAGGGGTGGAGGAGGGATTGGGGAGACAAAGTGGGGAGTGGGGGCAGACAGGGAGGGAAGGGGGCCAGGGAGAGGACAGAGGGAGTTGGGGGAAGGAGAGGTGAGAGCGTGAGGGAAAGGAGGAGGGTGGAATTGTGAGGGAAAGAAGTAGAGGGGGCAGATGGAGGGAAAGGAGGAGTGATGAGACATGGTGGAGGAGAGGGTGGGAAAGGAGGGGGAGAGGGTGGGAAAGGAGAAGATGGGAACGCGGGGAGTGGGGAACAGAGGGAAGAGGAGCAGGGAGACAAACGAAACAGAGGAGCAAAAGGAGTTGGGAGAGGTGGAAAGGAGGGGGCTAGGGGGAAGGAAGGAGGAGATGGTGAAGAGACAGCAAGACGGGGGAGTGAGTGTGGAGAGCATGGGGAAAGGAGGAGAGCAGGAGGCAAGAGGGAAATGGAGGAGGCGGGAGGGAATGGAGGGACAAAGGGGAAGGTGAGAGGGGGGAGACAGGAGGGAAAGGAGAGGGAGTGGGGGAGTCAAAAGGAAAGAAGGGAGGGGGAGACAGAAAGGAGGCAGGAGGAAAGGTGAGGGGGACTGATGGAGGGAAATGGAGGGCGCTGGGGGGTGAAAGGAAAGGGGAGGGGTGAAAGGAGGCACTAGGCGGGGAAAGGGGGAGAAGGGGAGAGAGGGAAAGGAGAGGGGGGAGGCCAGGGGAAATTTTTTCTGAGGGTCGTGCGACTTTGGAACTCTGCCTCAGGTGGTGACGGAGACAGTGTCATTGAATATTTTTAAGGCAGAGGTAGGTAGATTGATGTTAGGCAAGGGAATCAAAGGTTATTGGGGGTAGATGGGAATGTGGAAGTTGAAACACAAGACCAGCCATGATCTTATTGAATGGCAGAGCAGGCGGCTTGAGGTGCAGAATGGTCTACTCCTGTTCCTATTTCTTATGTTCTTATGAAAGGCGGGGAGAGAGGGGGAGGTGACAAGGAAAGGAGAGAGGGAGAGGGGGAGGTGACAAGGAAAGGAGGGGATGGGGAGGTGAGGGGAAGGGGTGGAGGGCGTAGAGAGGAAGGAGGGAGAAGGGGGGGAGGAAGGAGAAGGGTGAGAGGAGGGAAATGGGGGAGGGAGAGAGGGGGGGGAAGGAGATGGGAGAGAGGGGGGTGGGGAGAAGGGGAGAGGGGGTGGGTGTGGGGTTGAGGTGAGAATGGGAGGAGATGGGATGGATGTGGGGTTGAGGAGGCAAGGTGGGGTGTGGGAGTGAGGAGGAGATGAGGGGGTTGGCTGAGGGTGTGAGGAGAGAGGAGGGGGGGCTGGCTGAGGGTGTGAGGGAGAGAGAGGAGGGGGGTGGGTGTGGGAGTGAGGAGGGGGCTGGATGAGGGTGTGAGGACGGGGGTTGGATGAGGGTGTGAGGAGGAGGAGGGGGTTGGCTGAGGGTGTGAGGAGGAGAGGAGGGGGGTGGGTGTGAGGGTGAGGAGAGAGGAGGGGGTTGGATGAGGGTGTGAGGGGGAGGAGAGGGGGTTGGATGAGGGTGTGAGGAGGAGAGGGAGTGGGTGAGGGTGTGAGGAGGAGAGAGGGGGTCGGTGTGGGGTGAGGAGGAGAGGAGGGGGCTGGATGAGGGTGTGAGGAGGAGAGGAGGGGGCTGGATGAGGGTGTGAGGAGAGGAGGGGGCTGGATGAGGGTGTGAGGAGAGGAGGGGGTTGGATGAGTGTGTGAGGAGGAGGGGGTTGGCTGAGGGTGTGAGGAGGGGGTTGGATGAGGGGTGTGTGGAGGGGGGAGAGGGGGGTTGGATGAGGGTGTGTGAGGAGGGGAGAGGGGGTTGGATGAGGGTGTGAGGAGGGGAGAGGGGGTTGGATGAGGGTGTGAGGAGGGGAGGAGGGGGTTGGATGAGGGTGTGAGGAGGGGGAGAGGGGGTTGGATGAGGGTGTGAGGAGAGGGTTGGATGAGGGTGTGAGGAAAGGGTTGGATGAGGATGTGAGGAGAGAGAAGGGGGTTGGATGAGGGGTGTGAGGAGAGAGAAGGGGGTTGGATGAGGGTGTGAGGAGGAGAGAGGAGGGGGTTGGATGAGGGGTGTGAGGAGAGAGGAGGGAGTTGGATGAGGGTGTGAGGAGAGAGGAGGGGGTTGGATGAGGGTGTGAGGAGAGAGAGGAGGGGGTTGGATGAGGGTGTGAGGTGTGAGGAGAGAGGAGGGGGTTGGTTGGATGAGGGTGTGAGGAGAGAGGAGGGGGGTTGGATGAGGGTGTGAGGAGAGAGGAAGGGGTTGGATGAGGGTGTGAGGAGGGGGAGGAGGGGGTGGGGGTGAGGAGAGAGGAGAGGGTTGGATGAGGGTGTGGAGAGGGGGAGGGGGTGAGGAGGGGGTTTGGATGAGGGTGTGAGGAGAGAGGAGGGGGTTGGATGAGGGTGTGAGGAGAGAGGAGGGGGTTGGATGGGGAGGTGTGAGGAGAGAGGAGGGGGTTGGATGAGGGTGCAAGGAGGGGAGAGGGGGTGGGTGTAGGGTGTGAGGAGGGGAGAGGGGGGTGAGCAGATGGTTTAAAGGGTTAAATGTAGGATAAGATGTTTGATGGTGTGTGGAGAGGGTTAGAAGGATTCGAACTCTGGGCTGGTGAGGTTGATTCCTGAGCCTCATTCCTGTGAGTTTGTCTGGGTCATTACCCCTGCCCCTGTGCTTCCTGAATGATTTGACAAATTTTAGTCAGCAGATGTCTGATCCACACAGTCTGGGAAAGGCGATCGATCCTCAGGACTTGCTAAGTTGGTGTGATGACTGGGCTCAGGAGGGGAGAGGGCAAACAGGCCGGCATCCCTGCCCCTGCTTTCTGGCCTCCCCTTGGGAGTATTTAAGTTTCATTTGCAGGAAGGATTGCACTCAGCTGTGATGCTTCTGTGGCCGAATGGCCTCCCAGTCTGTGCTCAGGTGTGAAAGGTGTAAAGGCTGTTTAGTTGCTTGATCTGAGCCAACGGAGTGAGAGGAATCTCTGTGAACTGACTGTGTTTTAATTTAAAGAGCAGACCTGAGATACTGGCAACGTTTGGGGCTTGAGACAGCGACCTTTCCTTGGGGCTTGCCTCTTTATTTTTGCTCATTAAGCCTGGGAAATGTTAGGGAGGGGTGGTTGACTTGTAGGGGGAGTGTGAAATGGAAAGTTGATCACCTCCCATGGAATGGAGAGGTTGTCACTTTGTGAGGTAGAATGAACCATTTGGCTTCTCGGTGGAACTGTTTAGTATGAAATTCTGCATTCCTTGGACATGTCCGTATTTAATAAGTACATTTGGTCGAGGTTTGCTGCTGGGTGTAGGTGAGGGAATTTGTTGGGACAAATGGGTTTTGTCGGCAGTAAAGAAAGGTGGTTGCATTTTCCAGTGTTGTGTTTGTGCAAGAATGTGTGAAGAAGCTGTCAGGTTGGGTGGTTTCTGCATTGAGGGACTCCTTTCACTCCCCACATCTGTTTTTTCCAATAACAAGTTTTAGAATGATTGAGCTTTCTCCCCCTCCTATGGCCCAGTTGAGCCATTCAGCAGAACAGGAGACTATTCAGCCCCTTGAACCTGTTCTGCCATTCAATTCGATCACGTCTGATCTGTATCTGAACTCCATCTACCCACCTTTCCTCCATATCCCTTGATGTCCTTAGCCAATAAAAGCCTATCAATCTCAGTCTTGAAAGGTCCACTTGACACCACCCCCACCCCTTCAGTATTCACTGAGCCTTTGGGAATAGAGGGGTCCAGATTTCCACCTACTCTTTGTGCGGATTCCATTCTTGAACAGCCTGTCTAATTTTAAAATCAACATCTTTTCGATCTTGATTTCCCCATTAGAGGAAATAGTTTCTTTATCTACCCTATCAAATCCTTTTTAACGGTTTAAACAACTCAATCAGATCACTCCTTAATCTTCTGAACTCAAAGGAATGTAAGCCTAGTTTATAAAACTTGTCCTCATAACTTAACCCTCTAGGTCCTGATATCATTTTGGTCTATCTACTATGCACCCTTTCCAAGACCAGTATATAGCTTTCTAAGGTTTGGTGAACTTCCACCTTATTGTAAACCAGTACTCTGGAGATAAAGGCCAATATTTCATTAATTTTTTTTATTGATCTATCAGCTTTTAATGATTTATGTAGACTCTTACATCTTTTGACTCACTTTCTCACCATTTAGAAAACACTCCGATTTACCTTTCTTCTGTGCTAGGTTAAGATGATTTGCAACTCCCTTTGGATTAGGGGAGGGAGAAATCAGCCAGTGTTCCTGCTCCTGACAACTAGCCAGTGACTGCTGCTGAAAGGTATAATTCATGAATGTGGATGTGAGATGAGATCAGGATTAGGTTAGCTTCACTCCACCTCCTCATGTTCAGAGAGCCTGTGACATACTCTGCCTTGCACATGAAGAATAAGTGATGTCCTTGGTGACAGCCTCAGTAGGAATTCTACCTTCAACAGGAAAAGGGCAAAAAAAGAAATGCCTGAAAAACAAGCCAGCCATGATCCTTGAGTTGGTCATCTCTTTATTTCTCTCCAGTTCTCCTGAATGTGTTGATCCTTTACTGGGATATAGTTCCACAGGATCTGTTTCCGACCTTCCCCGAATGTTCTTTCTTCTGTGCTTGGAAATTAAATGCCAGCAGGCCATTCAATTGTGGCAGCATCTCAGTGAAGCCCAAACCTGACCTTATCCAAGAGAAAGAAAAACAGAAAGTGCTGGAAAAACTCAGGCCTGACAGCATCTGTGAAGAGAAAAAAGTTAACGTTTCGAGTCTCTATGATGCTTCTTCAGAGCTACAGAAAAGTAGAAATGCAATGAAGTTTATACTGCTTAAGGGGAGGTGGAGCAGGTGAAGTTGGATAGAAGGCCGGCGATAGGTGGGGACAAAGGAGAGATTGACAAAGATGCCATGAACAAAAGGGCAAAGGGGGTGTTAATGGGTAGTGGTAAGAGCCAACAAAGATAATGGCATAAAGATAGGAAAGCAGAATGTGATAACAGCAGAACAGGGGTAAGCACTCTGAAAAGAACAACATGAACAAGTAACAGATGGCCCTTGTTGGTGGGGGAGGGGGAGGGGGCGGGGGAAAATGGGTCAAAAATGAGATGAAAAGGAAGGATAAAAAAGGGGATAAAACAATGAATAAAAATAAGTCGCTTAAAAAAAAGTTATGAAAAAAGGGATAAAAAAGGGTGAAGATGGAGTAGAGAGCTCATGGTCTGAAGTTATTGAACTCAGTGTTAAGTCCTGAAAGCTGTAAAGTGCCTAATCGGAAGATGAGCTTATCAAAGATCCACATTGGTACTACCCACTGATAGTCACTAGACAGCAATCAGGAGCAGGAAACTCATGGTTTTTTTCCCTTTCTATTGTTCTTTAAACTGAGGCTGAGTTGAGTATCCTTGCCGTTTTTACCAGATCAATTAACCTGTGGCAGACCAGGGAATCAGCCCTGCCACCTTCCTCGTCCTTTGTGGCTCAGCTGTTCAGGCTGGTTCTGAGAAGTTTTCTGGTCATTTGGTCAGGGTGGGTGGCATGCGAGAGACCTCATTACAGCCTTGGTTCAGACATGGACTAAGAGCTGAACACCAGATGTGAAGTGAGAATGACTGCCCTTGACATCAAGGCAGCATTTGACCGAGTGTGGCATCAAGGAGCCCTATCAAAACTGGGAATCGGGGAAAACCCTTCACTGGTTGGAGTCATACGTAGCACAAAGGAAGATGGTTGTGGTTGTTGGAGGCCAATCATCTCAGTTCCAGGACATCACTGCAGGAGTTCCTCAGGGTAGTGTCCTCAGCCCAACATCTCCCGCAGCTTCATCAATGGAGGCTCTACAAATATCCCTATCCTCAATGATGGGGGAGCCAGCACATCAGTGCAAAAGATAAGGCTGAAGCATTTACAACAACCTTCAGCCAGAAGTGCCGAGTGAATGATGCATTCCCTCCCCCGCCCCCAAGAGCTCCCCAGCATCACAGATGCCAGTCTTGAGCCAATTCAATTCACTCCATGTGATATCAAGAAATGGCTGTAGGCACTGGATACTGCAAAGGCTATGGGCCCTGACAATTCCAGCAATAGAACTGAAGGCTTGTGCTCCAGAACTTGCTGCGCCCCTAGCCAAGCTGTTCCAGTACAGCTACAACACTGGCATCTACCCGGCTATGTGTAAAATTGCCCAGGTATGTCCTGTACACAAAAAGCAGGACAAATCCAACCCGGCCAATTACCGTTCCATCAGTCTACTCTCCATCATCAGTAAAGTAATGGAAGGGGTCATCAACAGTGTTATCAAGTGGCACTTGCTTAGCAATAACCTGCTCATTGATGCCCAGTTTGGGTTCCGCCAGGGCCACTCAGCTCCTGACCTCATTACAGTCTTGGTTCAAACATGGACAAAAGAACTGAACTCCCGAGGTGAGGTGAGAGTGACTGCCCTTGACATCAAGGCAGCCTTTGACCCAGTGTGGCATCAAGGAACCCTAGCAAAGATGGAGTCAGTGGAAATCAGGAGAAAGTTCTCCATTGTTTGGAATCAATCATACCTAGCACAAAGTAAGATGGTTGTGGTTGTTGGAGGTCAGTCATCTCAGTTCCAGGACATCGCTACAGGCGTTCCTCAGGGTCATGTACTCTATCCAGCCATCTTCAGCTGCTTCATCAATGACTTCCTTCCATCATAAGGTCAGAAGTAGGGATATTCACTGATGATTGCACAATGTTCAGCACCATTCACGAAGACTCAGAAACTGAAGCAGTCCACGTCCAAATGCAGCAAAACCTGGACAATATCCAGGCTTGGACTGACAAGTGGCAAGTATCATTTGCACCACACACATGTCAGGCAGTGATCACCTCCAATAAGAGAGAATCTAATCATCACCCTTTGACGTTCAATGGCATTACCATCACTGAATCCTCCGCTATCAACATCCTGGGGGTTGACACTGACCAGAAACTGAACTGAATTATCCATATAAATACTGTGGCTACAAGGGCAGGTCGGAGGCTGGGAATCCTGCGAAGAGTAACTCATCCCCTGACTCCCCAAAGCATGTCCACCATCTACAAGGCACAAGTCAGGAGTGTGATGGAATACTCCCCATTTGCTTGGATGAGTGCAGCTCCCACAACACTCAAGAAGCTGGACATCATCCAGGACAAAGCAACCCATTTGATTGGCACCCTATCCACGAACATTCATTCCTTCCACCACGACACACAGTGGCAGCAGTGTGTACCATCTACAAGATGCATGGCAGGAATTCGCCAAGACTCCTTAGATAGCACCTTCCAAACCCATGACCACTACATCCTAGAAGAACAATGGCAGCAGGTACATGGGAACACCACCACCTGGAAGTTTCCCTCCAAGTTACTGGCCATCCTGACTTGGAAATATATCGCTGTTCTTTCACTCGCTGGGTCAAAATCCTGGTACTGCCTCCCTAACAGCACTGTGGGTGTACCTACACCACATGGACTGCAGCGGTTCAAGAAGGCAGCTCACCACTACCCTCTCAAGGGCCACCAGGGATGGGCAATGAATGCTGACCCAGCCAGCAAAGCACACGTTCCATAAATGTATAAAGAAAAACCTTCCTCCCATCATAGGGTCAGAAGTGAGGATGTTCACTGCACGATGTTCAGCATCATTCGCGACCCCTCAGATACTGAAGCAGTCCATGTCCGAATGCAGCAAGATCTGGACAATAACCAGGCTTGGGCTGACAATTGTCAAGTAACATTTGCGCCACACAAGTGCCAGGCAATGACTATCTCCAACAAGCAAGAATTTAACCACCACCCCTTGACATTCACTTGGCATTACCATCGCTGACTGAGGGTTACCATTGACCAGAAACTGAACTGGATTAGCCATATAAATACTGTGGCTATAAGAGCAGGTGAGCGGCTGGAAATCCTGCAGCAAGTAACACATCTCCTGACTCCCAAAGCCTGTCCACCATCTACAAGGCACAAGTCAGGAGTGAGATGGAATACTCCCTACTTGCCTGGATGAGTGCAGCTCCCACCCAACACTGAAGAAGCTCAACATCATCCAGGACAAAGCAGCTTGTTTGATTGGCATCCCATCCACAAACAATCACTCCCTCCCCCACCGACGCACAGTAGCAGCAGTGTGTGTACCATCTACAAGATGCACTGCAGGAATTCACCAAGGCTGCTTAGACAGCACCTTCCAAACTCATGACCACTACCACCTAGAAGGACAAGGGCAGCAGATGGATGGGAACACCACCACCTGGAAGTTCCCCTCCAAGTCACTCACCATCCTGACTTGGAAATATATCACCGTTCCTTCACTGTCGCTGGGTCAAAATCCTGGAACTCCCTCCCTAACAGCACCTACGCCACATGGACTGCAGCGGTTCAAGAAGGCAGCTCAGCACCACCTTCTCAAGGGCAAATAGGGATGGGTAATAAATGTTGACTTAGCCAGCAATGTCTGCATCCCATGAATGAATAAAAAAACTTGGTCTACTGAGCCACTCCTGTGTGGTGAAAGGACAGTAAGATGTCCTCCCCGGGATGTTTAGGGAGTATTGGGGATTAGTGTTTTCTTTCTTCTTTACGGGATGTGGGCATCACCGGCAGGGTCAGCATTTGTTGCCTATCCATAACTGTCCTTGAGAAGGTGGTGGTGAGCTGCCTTGACAACTGGGTGGCGGAGCCATCTCAGAGGGCAATTTAAGAGTCAAGCACAATGCTGTGGGTCTGGAGTCACATGTAGGCCAGATCGGGGAAGAACAGCAGATTTCCTTCTCTAAACCAGATGGGTTTTTAACAACAATGATGTTTTCATGTGAGACGTGCTTTATATTCCAGATTTTATTCATTGAATTTAAATTCCACCAGCTGCCGTGGTGGGATTTAAGCCTGTGTCCCCAGAGCATTAGCCTGGCCTCTGGATTACTAGTCCAGTGACATTACCTCTGCATCACTGTCTCCCCATGAGATTAGGGTGACAAGGGTTGGTTAGTGTTTAGGGTGTCGAGGTTGAGCTGGTGCTTAGGGTGTAAGGGTTAGAGGTCGGGGGTGGGAGGGTTGAGTTAGTTTTTTAGGGTGTTAGCGTTATTGTTTGGTAGTTATTAAGGGCTGGGTTTGGAAACAGTCATTACTAATGCATTATCAACAGCAGAACCACTATTGACAATGCCACTGCCTCCCTAAATTAAGTGCACAGGTGTGGTTGCTCTACAGTAATGTGTTCAGTTGCATGTGATGAGCAAGTGTTTATGTGATGTTGGATATTAGTTGCTATTAGAAACCACCTGACTGTTACTATATTGATGCAAAGGCCCTCCTCCTTAAACTGGTTTTGGCTTGAGGCCCTCCCAATATCAGGAGTTTGTACCTTTCAAGCAAACAGGCAAAATGTGATAGCATTTAGACACCTAAGCAAAGAGACAAGGCCGTTAGTGCAGTGCGCTGACAAGATTGAAGAGACTGAGGGAAGACCAGATCTAACAGAGATTGCATTCCTGAGAAGTCTGAAGATTATAGGAAGACTGAAGAATTCCACCATTACATTGGTAAAGGTTATTAACTCATTAAGGAGGATAAGGCAGATGAATGTGTGGCTGGAAAGATGGTGTAGGAGGGAGGGCTTTAGATTCCTGTGACACTAGGGCTGGCTCTGGGGGAGTTGGCAACTGTACAAGCTGGATAGGTTGCATCTGAACAGAGCTGGGACTGAGTTCCTTGCGGGGCATTTTGCTAGTGCTGTTGGGAGGGCTTTAAACTAACTCAGTAGGGTTGTGGGAGCCAAGAGAAAATATTAGAGAGGAATACCAGGGTGCACAAAATACTGGGAGGGACAGAGAGCACTAGTATGGAAAATAGTAAGTTAATAGGTAAAGTTGGGGTAAGGGAGAAGGTAACGATCTAAATCATGGTTACTATCATGTATGTGAATGCAGGGAGTATAGTAAATAAAATTGGGGAGTTACAGGCGCAGATTGCCATGTGGAAATATGATGTTGTGGCAATAACAGAGACCTGGCTCAAGGAAGAGCAGAACTGGGTGTTAAATATTCCAGGGTACGAGGTGTTCTGAAAGGATAAGAAAGGAAGAGGGGTGGTGCTATTGGTTAAGGAGAGCACTGCAGTGCTGGAGAAAGAGGATGTCCCAGAGGGTTCAAGGACAGAATCAATTTGGCTAGGACTAAGGAACAAAAAGGGTGTGATTACATTGCTCGGTGTAGTCTATAGGCCGGCAACTAGCGAGAACAACAAATCTGCAGGGAAATTACAGAGAGATGCAAACATTGTAGAGTAGTTATGGGGGACTTTAATTACCTGAATGTAGACTGGTTCAGTGGTAGTGAAAAGGGCGGAGAGGAGAAAAAGTTCCTAGATTGTGTTCAGGAGAATTTTCTACAGTATGTTTCCAATCCAACAAGAAAAGACGCACTGTTGGACCTGGTTCTTGGAAATAAGGTGGATTAAGTAGATCAAGTGTCAGTGGGGAACATTTAGGAGACAGTGATCATTGTATTGTTCGTTTTAGGGTGATGATAGAAAAGGACGATAGGCAATCCAGAGTAAGAATAATTAACTGGACAAGAGCTGACTTCGATGGGGCAGGAATGGAGCTGGGCCAGATACACTGGAAGGATTAGCAGGAAAAACTAACTGAACTATGGGCTACCTTCAAAAAAGAATTGGTTCAGGCACAGTCAAGGTATACTCCATTGAAAGGGAAAGGTAGGGCAAACAAATCCAGAGCTCCCTGGATGAAAAAGGAGATAGAAATTAAGATAAGGAAGAAAAAGTGTGCTTATGGCAGGTGTCAGGTAGAAAATACAATTGAGAACCAAGTGGAAAACAGAAGGTTCAGAGTGGATGTGAAAAAGCATATTAGGGAAACGAAGAGGGATTATGAGAAAAGACTGGCAGCCAACATAAAGGGGAATCCCAAAGTCTTCTATAGGCATATAAATAGTAAAAGGGTGGTCAAAGGAAGAGGAGGGCCAATTAGGGACCTAAAAGGGAATTTACACATGGACGAAGGGGCCATGACTGAGGTATTAACTTAATACTTTGCAGTTGCCTTTACCAAGGAGGTAGATGTTACCCAGACCATGGTGACAGACGAGTAAACTCTTGACACTAGAAGGGTTCAATATTGATAAGGAGGAAATGTTGAATAGACTGTTGGTATTTAAAAGTTGACTAGGCACCAGGTCAGATGAGATGCATCTAAAGATATTAAAGGAAATGAGAGTAGAAATTGCAGAGGCACTGGCCATAATCTTTCAGTCTTCCTTAGACTCAGGGGTGGTACCAGAGGACTGAGAATTGCAAACATTATGCCCTTGTTCAAAAAAGGCTGTAAGGATAAGCCCTGCAATTACAGAGCAGGCAGTTTAACTTCAGTGGACAAGATTCTAGAAACGATTATTCAGGATAGAATTAATAGTCGCATGGAAAAATATGGGTTGATAAGGAATAACCAGCATGGATTTTTAAAGGGGAAATCATGTTTAACTAACCTGCTGGAGTTTTTTGAAGAGGTAACAGAAAAGGTAATGCTGTCAATGTGCACATGGACTTCCAAAAGGCATTTGATACAGTGCCACACAACAGACTTATGAGAAAAGTTATTGCTCATGGAATAAAAGGGACAGTAGCAACTGGATACAAAATTGGCTGAAAAATAGGAAGCAGAGAGTAATGGTCAATGGATGTTTTTCAAGCTGGAGGAAGGTTTGTAGTGGAGTTCCCAGGAGTTGGTATTGGGATCCTTATTTTTCCTGGTATATATTAATGATCAAGATCTTGGTGTGCAGGGGACAATGTTTGCGGATGATACAAAGCTTGGGAGTATTGTGAACTGTGAGGAGGAAGGTGTGGAACTTCAAAAGAACATAGACAAGTTGGTGGAGTGGACAGATAGGTACAGAGAAGTTCAGTGAGGTGATGCATTTTGGCAGGAAGAACATGGACAGAATATAAAATAAGGGGTGAAATTTTGAAGGGGGTGCAGGAGCAGAAAGACCTGGATGTTTGTGTGAATACATTATTGAAGGTGGCAGGATAGGCAGAGAGAGTACTTAATAAAGCATATAATATCTTGAGCTTTATTAATAGGGGCATAGAGTACAAGAGCAAGGAGGTTATGCTGAGCTTATATAAGACACTGGTTAGACCTCAGCTGGAATATTGTATACATTTCTGGGCACCACACTATAGGAAGGATGTGAACACACTGGAGAGAGTGCAGAAGAGGTTTACAAGAATGGTGCCAAGGATATGCTAATAGGGTGAGATGAAGAGGGGGTAGGAGGAGGCTCGCGTGAACCATTGTCATGGACAGTGGGGCTGATTACCCTGTTCCTGCGCTGTAAAGTCTGTTAGTTTGGTATGGTGCAGTATTAAAGTGAAAAGCTCTGACTGGTCCACCCGCCCTCCGAACAGCTCATTAAATTGATCCAGTCAGCAGCTGAGCCACACTCAGCAGGAAGATCCCAGGTTTGATCACCAGCAGTTGTTGGCCATAGCAACCTGGGTAGAGAGGGAGGAGTTTGGCACATGATCCTGCTCTTGATTGACTTCTTGCTGGGATGAGAGAGCATTTTGAGGAGCTTGTCCAAAAGGCCTCCCCAACAATCACTGACTCGGATTGCACTTCAAAAATTCCACTTGGGGCTTTCCCTCCTAGTCCCAGGACAGGAGATGAGGCCTGCAGGAGGGTGACCGAGTCAGAGATGTTCCAGCAAGCAGGCTGTGTAAACTAAACACAGCAAAGCGGTTAGAAGCTGATACCTCAGCTCACAACAGGTTTCTGGAGGTGGTTGTAGGTCAGTCTTTTTCTTCCTAGAACAGCTACGGTTGGATTATATTGTTCCCTGGGTGTTTGTTGCATTAAAGTCTGCTTCACATTTATGATGTTGTGAGGGCCATTTTGTTCTTGAGATGCAGGGCCACATTTCCTGTTGTAATTTCTCTTTTAATCCAGTTTATTCCCTTACCATCTGCAGAGAGGGAGTGTCACTGGCTAACAGTTTCATAGTTACACTTCCAAACTTTGCCCAGAATGTGGGCTTTCCAATTATGGGGACATTGCAGTGAGCCCAATCTATCCACATCTAATTTGTTGTACTCCAGCTGCCACTGAAATGAGCACAGGCTGGTTGTTAAACCTGGGATTCACCTGCTGTGTATGGGTTGGTACCTTCTCTGATCCCTGGCAGTGGGAAGGGTCACCAGTTATCAAAACTGGAAGTAAAGAAAGACTTGCATTTTCTTTGTGTGTTTTTCATAATCTCAGGATGTCCCAAATCACTTTGCAACCATCTAAGTATTTTTTTTAAAGTGTAGTCTCTGTAGTGATGTAGGAGATTTGCACACTGACAGGTCCCTCATTGCAGTGAGATAATTGATCAGATTATCTGTTTTCAATGATTTGATTGAAAGATAAATATTTGGCCAGTTGAAGCCTCCTGCTCTATAAAATTGACCCAAGGAAGCTTTTAAGTCCATTTAAGACTGTGGACATCACCTCCGTTTTAAAGACAGTACATGCAACAGTGCGGCACTCCCTGAGTACTGACCCTCCGACAGTGCGGTGCTCCCTGAGTACTGACCCTCCGACAGTGCGGCGCTCCCTCAGTACTGACCCTCCGACAGTGCGGCACTCCCTCAGTACTGACCCTCCGACAGTGCGGTGCTTCCTGAGTAATGACCCTCTTACAGTGCAGCGCTCACTCAGTACTGACCCTCTTTCAGTAGAACTGACCCTGTTACAGTGCGGCGCTCCCTCGGCACTGGCCCTTCGACAGGTGGAAGGAAGTAATGTTTAAACCAGCATTTCTTAAAAATTATATTTGGTTTGGCTGGGTTCTTTGAGCAGCGTTGGCATTGGGAAAGGGAACACTTTGTGTTTTGGTCAGGTCATGGCTGGTTCTGAATGACTAGTAAAGCTTCCCCTACACCTCCCCACAAAAGTATTACAGCTCTTGCCGTGGTGTTACCCTTTGGGTCTTGTGTCCCCTTGCCTTCCTCTCGCAATCCAATGGGAAAAAATATTCTGCATTCACCTTTGCTATTCTTTTCTCATCTTTTACCTTCCTCAGCTCCCACAGCAATGCCAGTAATGATGGAGAAGTCGGGTTCAACGGGAATTCTGTCCCGTGGAACCAGAATGAAGAGCATTAACAATGGAAGCAACAACGGGAGCCAACACCCACGTCACTCGGAGGAGGAAAGCAGTGATGAGGAACGCTCGCACGGAACCATGTCTGTTGTTTCCATTGAGTGGAAAAAACGGGACCAGCATGGCTTGCATGGTGAGGATCTATATTTCTTATCTGATCTTCCACAACTCCTGTTTTACAGGTTTTGTTTGGTCATACGTAAGTTGAGTATTGCTGAAATAAGAAACATTTTTGTCGAAGCTTTTCGTCTTGCATTCAGGCAATTCGCAAGAATCCCAAATGTAAAGGAACAACAATTTATACAATATGAGAACAGGGAGCTGATTGGTTGGCAAGTGGACTCTTCTACTGTATAAATAGTTGTCTCCTCTACGTTTGGCATTCTTGCAAATTGTCCTGATGAGTGCAAGAGAAAAAGCTTCGACAAAAAAGCTTTTTCTTTTTTACAGTTGATGGGTGCAGTCCCAGTCCTAGTCTTTTTCATTCCTTACCCCTCCACCCTTCCAATGTTTACTACTTTCCATTGTTAACCATTCCAGTAATTTTCTGCCTTGCTTTTTCCTCTCCTTTAGACAGTATGATCCGGGTCGGATCCGATTACCAAGCTGTTGTTCCAGAGTGTCACCCAGGTATGATTTCCATTTGTAAAGTGGCCATAGTTGCATTGGCTTTGAGGTGAGCATGAGGTCCATTGTAGTCAGCTGTTTCTATGAAGCGGGAGCTGCAATGAAGTGACAACATACATGTTCAGGAGGCGTTGTGCAGTGTCCTGAGGGCCCTTACTATTTATTTGGTTGTTGTTGGCCTTCCGGTGTAGGCTCAACAGGACCACATGATTTTCATGGATCTGAATAAGGAAAAATCCAGCTTCACGGGTTGTATCTGGGCAGGTAGGAAAATTAATTAAAAGGGCTAATTGAACAAAGGGGGTAGAAAGTATGTTACATTTACATAAGGCCCTCTTTAGATTGGATCTGGGGTACTGAACTGGCACCCCTTCTCCCTTGAGAATCCCTGAAAAGACTTGACTACACAGAAATGTAAATAAACTGATATTGAAAATCTGAGAACACAGAATCCTCAAGGTACAAGTCACAAGTCCCAGCACGGGCAAGCTGCTGATAGTTTTCCCTCCTCCCCAATATGCAATGCCATGTGTAAGTGAGTTCCCCCTCTTACAAGAAATTTTCTGATTCACAACTGAGCTTTTGTTTGTTTTTTTAGACAGTTCTGCCCGTTTCAGTGAGAAGGATACAAAGGGCATGTTGGTATGGTCTCCCAATCACAACATTTCAGATGCAAAACGTAAGTTTTGTTGGTGACGATTTTGGTTTGAGAATTGAATATTTAGCTGAATCTGAGCTAAAATAGCAATGAAGAAGGTCAGCTTGAGAGTTCCCATGACGGGTATTATTATCTCTCTTGAAAAGTGAAGCCTGACAAACAAACACTTCACTGAAGGCAGGAAGGGAGAAAGCAGGAAAGATGGGAATCAAAAGTAGGCCGATCAGGTGGTGGGGGAGGGCGATGGCAGGCGGAGGGGGTGGGGGAGGAGGGGGGAGGAGGCCGATGGCAGGCGGAAGGTGTGGGGGAGGAGGGGGGAAGGGAGGCCGATGGCAGGGGGAGGGGAGGGAGGCCGATGGCAGGGGGAGGGGAGGGAGGCCGATGGCAGGGGGAGGGGAGGGAGGCCGATGGCAGGGGGAGGGGAGGGAGGCCGATGGCAAGCGGAGGGGGAGGGAGGCCGATGGCAGGCGGAGGGGGAGGAGGCCGATGGCAGGCGGAGGGGGAGGAGGCCGATGGCAGGCGGAGGGGGAGGAGGCCGATGGCAGGCGGAGGGGGAGGAGGCCGATGGCAGGCGGAGGGGGAGGAGGCCGATGGCAGGCGGAAGGTGGGGGGGGGGAGGGGGAGGGGAGGCCGATGGCAGGCGGAAGGTGGGGGGGGAGGGGGGAGGAGGCCGATGGCAGGCGGAGGGTGGGGTGGGGGGGGGGGGAGGGGGAGGGGAGGCCGATGGCAGGCGGAGGGGGAGGAGGCCGATGGCAGGCGGAACTTGGGGGGGGAGGGGGAGGGGAGGCCGATGGCAGGCGGAAGGTGGGGGGGACGGGGGAGGAGGCCGATGGCAGGCGGAAGGTGGGGGGGGACGGGGGAGGAGGCCGATGGCAGGCGGAGGGTGGGGGGGGGGAGGGGGAGGGGAGGCCGATGGCAGGCGGAGGGGGAGGAGGCCGATGGCAGGCGGAGGGGGAGGAGGCCGATGGCAGGCGGAGGGGGAGGAGGCCGATGGCAGGCGGAGGGGGAGGAGGCCGATGGCAGGCGGAGGGGGAGGAGGCCGATGGCAGGCGGAGGGGGAGGAGGCCGATGGCAGGCGGAGGGGGAGGAGGCCGATGGCAGGCGGAGGGGGAGGAGGGCGATGGCAGGGGGAGGGGAGGGAGGCCGATGGCAGGTAGAGGGGAGGGAGGCCGATGGCAGGGGGAGGGGGAGGAGGGGGTGAGGAGGCCGATGGCAGGGGGAGGGGGAAGAGGGCGATGGTAGGCGGAGGGGGAGGAGGGGGGGGAGGAGGCCGATGGCAGGGGGAGGGGAGGGAGGCCGATGGCAGGGGGAGGGGGAAGAGGGCGATGGTAGGCGGAGGGGGGGAGGAGGCCGATGGCAGGCGGAAGGGAGGGGGGGAGGGGAGGCCGATGGCAGGGGGAGAGTGGGGGGAGGAGGGGGAGGGGAGGCCGGTCGCAGGGGGAGGGAGAGGTACTTACAGACCGAGGGGAGCAAGTAGGGAGTTCAGTTGGAGATAAGGCCAGTAGATAGGCCAATCACAGTGAGACAAGATCCTGACTAATATTCAAACATATCCTTGGGCTGATTCTAGTAAGTGCAGCCTCTCCAAATGCTGAAACTTACTGTTAAGAGAGTTTTCTTCAATGATATTGGTTTTCAGATTATTAAGCAACATTCCCCCATTTGATGCAGTTTTCTAACCCTGCCTCTTTCTTTTCAGTCGATGAATATATCGCCATGGCCAAGGAGAAGCATGGGTACAACATAGAACAGGTATGTTGAAGATTTTGGTGGTCTCCAGGAATGAGTTACAGCCTGAAACCTAATCAAGGGGTTTGGCTAGAGGAGTGGGTTTATATATAAACTAACAAATAGCCAGGTGCGAGTTGTAGACTAGAATCTAATCGAGGGGCTCGGGGTGGTTTATATACAGAATAACAAATACCCGGGAGTGAGTTACAGACTGGAATCTAATCGAGGGGTTCGGGGGGTTTATATACAGAATAACAGATACCCGGGAGTGAGTTACAGACTGGAATCTAATCGAGGGGCTCGGGGTGGTTTATATACAGAATAACAAATACCCGGGAGTGAGTTACAGACTGGAATCTAATCGAGGGGTTCGGGGGTTTATATATAGAATAACAGACACCCGGGAGTGAGTTACAGACTGGAATCTAATCGAGGGTTTCAGGGCCTTTATTTATAGAATAACAGATACCCGGGAGTGAATTACAGACTGGAATCTAATCGAGTGGTTCGGGGGGGTTTATATACAGAATAACAGATACCCGGGAGTGAGTTACAGACTGGAATCTAATCGAGGGTTTCAGGGCCTTTATTTATAGAATAACAGATACCCGGGAGTGAATTACAGACTGGAATCTAATCGAGTGGTTCGGGGGGGTTTATATACAGAATAACAGATACCCGGGAGTGAGTTACAGACTGGAATCTAATCGAGGGTTTCAGGGCCTTTATTTATAGAATAACAGATACCCGGGAGTGAATTACAGACTGGAATCTAATCGAGGTGTTCGGGTGGTTTATATATAGAATAACAGATACCAGGGAGTGAGTTACAGACTGGAATCTAATCGAGGGGTTCGGGTGTTTATATATAGAATAACAGATACCCGGGAGTGAGTTACAGACTGGAATCTAATCGAGGGGTTTGGGGTGGTTTATATATAGAATAACAGATACCCGGGAGTGTGTTACAGACTGGAATCTAATCAAGGGGTTCAGGGCCTTTATATATAGAATATCAGATACCTGGGAGTGTGTTACAGACTGGAATCTAATTGAGGGGTTCAGGGCCTTTATATATAGAATAGCAGATACCCGGAAGTGAGTTACAGACTGGAATCTAATCGAGGGGTTCAGGGTGGTTTATATATAGAATAACAGATACCCGGGAGTGAGTTACATACTGGAATCTAATCGAAGGGTTCGGGGGGGGTTTATATACAGAATAACAGATACCCGGGAGTGAGTTACAGACTGGAATCTAATCGAAGGGTTCGGTGGGGTTTATATACAGAATAACAGATACCCGGGAGTGAGTTACAGACTGGAATCTAATCGAAGGGTTCAGGGTGGTTTATATATAGAATAACAGATACCCGGGAGTGAGTTACAGACTGGAATCTAATCGAGGGGTTCGGGTTGGTTTATATATAGAATAACAGATACCCAGGAGTGAATTACAGACTGGAATCTAATCGAAGGGTTCGGGGGGGGTTTATATACAGAATAACATACCCGGGAGTGAGTTACAGACTGGAATCTAATCGAGGGGTTTGGGGTGGTTTATATATAGAATAACAGATACCAGGGAGTGAGTTACATACTGGAATCTAATCGAAGGGTTCGGGGTGGTTTATATACAGAATAACAGATACCCAGGAGTGAGTTACAGACTGGAATCTAATCGAGGGGTCAGGTGGTGGGGTTGATCGATGGACGGGGTGTGATTAGGCAGATTGGGTATGGGGTAGTGAGGCTGGGCCGAGGGAGGAAAGTTGGGTTATTGTGGGGGTGGGGTGATGGCAGCAAGAGATCTGGTGTGCTGATTGTTCAGTGCCTAATATCTGTTCATCTCTCTCTCTTTCTCTTCTCCACTGCCCCAGGCATTGGGAATGCTTCTGTGGCACAAACACGACGTTGATAAGTCACTTGCTGACCTGGCCAACTTCACACCTTTCCCGGATGAATGGACTGTAGAAGACAAAGTACTGTTTGAGCAGGCTTTCAGCTTCCATGGGAAGAGCTTCCAGCGCATCCAGCAGATGGTGAGAGCTGGCATGGCCAAAGCCCCATCGTGCGTGAACGCTGCTGCGGTTTGCCTGTGCAAGGCAGAGGATCTTGCAGGGCTGGGAATTTTCATTTTGTCCCAGTGATGTGCTGTGGGGTCAGGATTGACAGAGTGGGACAGGGTGAGAATGGGAGCATGAAACGAGTGGGTGCGAGACTGGGAGATAGGCTGAGCAGAATGGAAACTCTGCTTGTTCCCCACCCCTCATGATAGAGGTGCTGTGGAGTTGAGCTGAGTTTTGATTGACCCTATTTATGAGGACAGACTTATAGAGAGAACAGCCAGTGATTGTGATCACTGAGACAGTTAACTATCCTTGAACCTATACCTAAAATAGGTGATCAGGTCATTACCAGATTGCTGTTTGTGGGATCTTGCGGTGTGCAAATTGGCTGCTACATTTTCATTCATTGGCTTTGAAGCACTTTAAGGTGGTGAAAGGTGCAGTATAAGTGCAAGTCTTGTTTATAATGGGTGGGGCATGGGGAAAGCAGGGCTGATGATTCTGCCAGAATTTGTCAAACATTTGATGGTTTCTAGCAAGTAAAGCAGTCGGTCAGTGATATCCTCCCTTTCTGACAGTTACCAGACAAGCTCATCTCCAGCCTGGTGAAATATTATTACTCCTGGAAGAAGACTCGGACTCGAACGAGCGTGATGGATCGGCAGGCTCGCAAGCTGGTGCACAAGAAAGAGCGGGAGGACAGGTCTGTGGGTTGTTTCTGCACTGCCCCACCATCCCTCACTTTGCTGAGCTGTAAGGTACAATATAGGCAACATAGGCAACCCTTGGGCACCCTGGCAATTCCTAGCCTAGCGTTGTCATCTGTCTATTCAGCTGCAGGAGACATCACATCGCAGCCCAGCCTGATCCTGCCCTCCCATGACACACTTCCCAGCAGGAGAAACTGACAGTGTGGAAATTGAGCCAGAAGCCCTGTGGTCCCTGTAGCTCAGCTAACCTGTCCTTTCCTACCTAAGCTCTATAAATAAACGTGCTTTTGGGAAGGGGGCCATGAGGCTCCATTATGAATCTTGGACTAAGATTGACTGGAGCCCCATGTTTCTGGGGGCTAAGCAAGATTTGGATGATGTTTCAATCCCTGCTTTATCTCCTGTGTTTCATCTCTTTCAGTTGTTTTTCTTCTGCTTTGCAGTAACGATGAGGCAGAGGAAGTAACAGTGCAGATCGCTGACGACAGTGATTATGAACCTGATGTCAAGAGGGAGGTAAGTTTGTTTTTTGCACACTATACAGGCCAGCCATAGACAGCTCTGCTTCTCCTTCGTTCCTACTGTCATGACTCACTGGGGATAGTGCGCTGTAATATCGAGCCCCACTGTTCCCCGAGCCACAACAAATGTGAAAAGTTTGACCAAACCGCCAGATTGCCCCAATTCTACCTAACAGTTTAATTTAGGTTAACAGATTACGAGCATCAGGTTTGTAAACTTCATAAGTAAATAACTGTTTATTGAACAAACTGTCGTTAACCAGTGGCAAAAGAAAGAAATATGAACTGCTAGTTTCTAACAATCTAACTTAAACTCTACCACCTTCTTAAATCCCTATACACACGTATAAGGCACAAAAATATGGATTTTATGGGTGGGATAAAACTGTTCTATAGCACCAGTTCTGGAGTACAGGATTCGATGGATTGATTTTGACCGATGTCTTCAAATTCCTTTCAGTTCTTGTTGATGACATGAGGTGGTCTTCCAGCACTTTCAATATTTAGTTCACTGGTTGAACACTTGCCTTTTAATGTCTCTAACAGTGATTTTCCCCTTTACCTC
The DNA here is from genome assembly GCA_026770705.1 of Isurus oxyrinchus. NCBI lineage: Eukaryota > Metazoa > Chordata > Chondrichthyes > Lamniformes > Lamnidae > Isurus > Isurus oxyrinchus. The sequence goes on from JANJGN010000037.1 coordinate 14,669,004, forward strand.
TTGACAGGGGTTTTCAGAGTAAGCAGGTAATAGAGATATAATAGAGATATGAGGAGAGGAAAAAACAGCTAGCTATTATTGTGGATTTACTGGAATCTCCTACACACAGGAGAAAAGAGGTTTTAGGTCTTGTTCCTTTCAGGCCAGGAGCTATTCAGCTGCCCTGCTCTTCACACCCATCCTGGTCATCTAGTCAGGAGCCAATTAAAGGCTGTTGTCAGGCAGCTTGCTTGGTCCAGAACTCCTTTCTGGCACCATCCTGTCTTCCATGGCACACTCTGTTCCAGGACTGCAACATTGTATATATCTCTCTCATCCTGTTCCAGTGGAGTATTTCAATCTGCAGCCATTGTAATTCTAATCCACGGTCCAACAGAAAGTCAAAAGATAATGTTCTTTACAGCAGTCCAACAAAAATTCCTTACACTAGCTTCTTAGCGTTTAGAAAATTGTGGGTGGACTGGGGAGATGCGGGGTGGGGGTGCAAGAACAGTAAAGCAATTGAAGAGATTTTGGAAATCTCTACAAAGACTATCATAGTGGCAGCAGTTCAAGAAGGTGGCTCAACGCCATCTCTAGCCTTGACTTCACCATTGGCATAGAGAGAGTGGATTAAAAAGAAAATACTTGTTGTGGGGGGAGTATTTAAAACAGGAAGGGAATGTGAACAAAAACAGTTTCAAACTGTGCTTCTGATCTTTGCCCTTCCCCGACCTGCAGCGTTCCGGCGAGCAGAAACCCACAAACGGCAAATCAGTGTCAGTGAAGAGAGAGTCGCAGAGCATCCAGTATCGTCACCACCCGCCGCGCTCAAAGAGACGGCCGCCCAAGGACATGTACCTGAGCCAGGATGAGGTAGCTGGAGTTTCTGCTAACCCCAATGCTGCCACCATCTCCCTTCGACAGCTGGACTCACAGCTCATCTCCATCAAACGCCAGGTGAGCAAGTGGAAGATACAAGAGCTGGGGTGGGCTGAGGGCAGTTGCAGACTTAGTTTAGGAACTGATCCTGCAATGATTTAAATCCTGACCTTCCACTTCTGGAATCAAACACAGGCCAAAACTCGGGAGAGGTTGTGGTGGGGTTGGTGGGGGGGAGGTGGTGGTTGGTGAAGAACATGGTCCTGGTTTCCTGTGTTTAGGATCTGATATCAAATGAGTTTGAGAAGCCTGTCTTTTTGCCAGTTCCCACTCCCAACCCGGCAACAAGACTGATTCTTAATTTGGTAGCTTGAGGCACAAGATGACAGATACAGGAAATAGAAAATATCATTCTGCTACAGTAGGGGGAGCTTTACCCTATCAAACCCTGACTGTACCTGCCCTGGGAGTGTTGATGGGGAGAGTGTAGAGGGAGCTTTACTCTGTATCTAACCCCATGTTGAATCTACCATGGGAGTGTTTGATGGGGACAGTGTAGAGGGAGCTTTACTCTCGATCTAACCCCGTGCTGTAACTGTCCTGGGAGAATCATGGGGTAAAAGATGAAATTGGATGAATTTCTGGGGATGAGGAGGTTGGGGGATATGGTAAGATCAGGATAGTTGGGGTGTTTTCCAAAAAGCTTTAGTAGTAGATGTTCTTCAGTTATTGCCAGAGATGTCACGTTTATCTCACTTCTGAACTGCAGGTGCAGACAATAAAACAGATAAACAGCTCTTTAAAACAGACACTGGATGGGGGGATTGACAAACTGCGACCACCAGAGGTAGGAGTGTGTTATCACTAACCCTCCCTCCATCAGGACATTACCTGTGCCCTCCAATACACATATTTATACTGTGATAGTTGGTGTTTGAGTTGGAGACGAGCCCCACAAACTGATGTTTTATGTGATGTGACTTGAGGGAGGAGTTTTGGTTCTCAAACATAAGGAGAAATTCCAACTTCTCATCAAGTAGCGTGATCTCATCATTCACGGTCAGAGAATTTCAACATGGGCACAGACCATTCGGCCCATATAGTCATGCTGGGTTTCTCCTCCCCATGAGCATTATCCTAATCTCTTGTGGGTCCCCTGGTATCCATACTTTCTGACATTAGTCTTTGCTTCGTTCACAAACTCTGGTCGTACACGTGTAGCCTCACAACTCCCTATGAAAAGGTTCACCTCATGAGTTTATAATTAAAGATGTATTCTATACGCCTGAGTTCGATTAGGTCAATGTCTCCTTCAGAGCATGGAACCACCAACAATGCAGCACTCCTGTAGTATTCCAGTGGATTTTTAAATCCACAAACTCCTGACGCAGACATGAGCCTCAACTGAGCCTTGCTGATTCATCATGGATATAATCGAAGCCATCTCTCCCAGTAGAGGACTGAGGGAGCGCCGCACTGTCAGAGGGTCAGTACTGAGGGACCACCGCGTTGTCGGAAGGTCAGTGCTGAGGGACCACCGCGTTGTCGGAGAGTCAGTCCTGAGGGAGCGCCGCACTGTCCGAGAGTCACTACTGAGTGAGCGCCGCACTGTCAGAGGATCAGCACTGTTGGACGGTCAGTGCTGAGGGAGTGCCGCACTGTCGGAGGGTCGGTCCTGAGGGAATGCTGCACTGTCCGAGGGTCACTACTGAGTGAGCGCCGCACTGTCAGAGGATCAGCACTGTTGGACGGTCAGTGCTGAGGGAGCGCTGCACTGTCGGAGGGTCAGTGCCGAGGGAGCGCCGCGCTGTCGGAGGGTCAGTGCCGAGGGAGCGCCGCGCTGTCGGAGGGTCAGTGCCGAGGGAGCGCCGCACTGTCGGAGGGTCAGTGCCGAGGGAGCGCCGCGCTGTCGGAGGGTCAGTGCCGAGGGAGCGCCGCGCTGTCGGAGGGTCAGTGCCGAGGGAGCGCCGCGCTGTCGGAGGGTCAGTGCCGAGGGAGCGCCGCGCTGTCGGAGGGTCAGTGCCGAGGGAGCGCCGCGCTGTCGGAGGGTCAGTGCCGAGGGAGCGCCGCGCTGTCGGAGGGTCAGTGCCGAGGGAGCGCCGCGCTGTCGGAGGGTCAGTGCCGAGGGAGCGCCGCGCTGTCGGAGGGTCAGTGCCGAGGGAGCGCCGCGCTGTCGGAGGGTCAGTGCCGAGGGAGCGCCGCGCTGTCGGAGGGTCAGTGCCGAGGGAGCGCCGCGCTGTCGGAGGGTCAGTGCCGAGGGAGCGCCGCGCTGTCGGAGGGTCAGTGCCGAGGGAGCGCCGCGCTGTCGGAGGGTCAGTGCCGAGGGAGCGCCGCGCTGTCGGAGGGTCAGTGCCGAGGGAGCGCCGCGCTGTCGGAGGGTCAGTGCCGAGGGAGCGCCGCGCTGTCGGAGGGTCAGTGCCGAGGGAGCGCCGCGCTGTCGGAGGGTCAGTGCCGAGGGAGCGCCGCGCTGTCGGAGGGTCAGTGCCGAGGGAGCGCCGCGCTGTCGGAGGGTCAGTGCCGAGGGAGCGCCGCGCTGTCGGAGGGTCAGTGCCGAGGGAGCGCCGCGCTGTCGGAGGGTCAGTGCCGAGGGAGCGCCGCGCTGTCGGAGGGTCAGTGCCGAGGGAGCGCCGCGCTGTCGGAGGGTCAGTGCCGAGGGAGCGCCGCGCTGTCGGAGGGTCAGTGCCGAGGGAGCGCCGCGCTGTCGGAGGGTCAGTGCCGAGGGAGCGCCGCGCTGTCGGAGGGTCAGTGCCGAGGGAGCGCCGCGCTGTCGGAGGGTCAGTGCCGAGGGAGCGCCGCGCTGTCGGAGGGTCAGTGCCGAGGGAGCGCCGCGCTGTCGGAGGGTCAGTGCCGAGGGAGCGCCGCGCTGTCGGAGGGTCAGTGCCGAGGGAGCGCCGCGCTGTCGGAGGGTCAGTGCCGAGGGAGCGCCGCGCTGTCGGAGGGTCAGTGCCGAGGGAGCGCCGCGCTGTCGGAGGGTCAGTGCCGAGGGAGCGCCGCGCTGTCGGAGGGTCAGTGCCGAGGGAGCGCCGCGCTGTCGGAGGGTCAGTGCCGAGGGAGCGCCGCGCTGTCGGAGGGTCAGTGCCGAGGGAGCGCCGCGCTGTCGGAGGGTCAGTGCCGAGGGAGCGCCGCGCTGTCGGAGGGTCAGTGCCGAGGGAGCGCCGCGCTGTCGGAGGGTCAGTGCCGAGGGAGCGCCGCGCTGTCGGAGGGTCAGTGCCGAGGGAGCGCCGCGCTGTCGGAGGGTCAGCGCTGTCGGAGCGACGCGCTGTCGGAGGGTCAGAGTGCTGAGGGAGCTCTGCACTGTCGGAGGGTCAGTGTTGCTGAGGGAGCGCCGCGCTGTCGGAGGGTCAGTGTTGCTGACGGAGCGCCGCGCTGTCGGAGGGTCAGTGTGCTGAGGGAGCGCCGTGCTGTCGGATGGTCAGTGTGCTGAGGGAGCGCCGCGCTGTCGGAGGGTCAGTGTGCTGAGGGAGCGCCGCGCTGTCGGATGGTCAGTGTGCTGAGGGAGCGCCGCGCTGTCGGAGGGTCAGTGTGCTGAGGGAGCGCCGCGCTGTCGGAGGATTAGCACTGAGGGAGTGCCACACTGTCGGAGGGTCAGCGCTGAGGGAGCGCCGCACTGTCGGAGGGTCAGTGCTGTGGGAGTGCTGCACTTGAGGTAACATCCTTTGGATGAGCTGTTAAACTGTGGCCCCATCTGTGCTGTCGGGTTCATGTTTAAAAATTTCCATAGCCACTGAGCAGGGGGTAGTTCTCTGCAGTGCCCTTTGGAATAATTGTTATCCTTCGAGGAACTTCACTAGAAACAGATGATCTGGTTCTTCCATTACCTCTTTTTCTGAGCCCTTGCTGCATGCAAATTGTTTTCCTACATTACAACAGTGACTACATTTCAAAAAGTCCTTCATTGGCTGTTGAGCATTTTGGGATGTCCGTGTGAGTGAAAGACGCTTGAGAAATGGGAGATTCTCTCTGTTTTGAGCTGAAGTATTGACCTGTACAAGTGTAGTTTATTTTTAGATGTACTTTGTGTTGTAATTCTCTCATTCTCCGTCTCCACAGTCCAATCTGAAGCTCAACTCTCGCTGGACGACCGAGGAGCAGCTCCTCGCTGTTCAAGGTATCCACACCTCTTCATGAATACTGCAGGCTCCCCTGCCCTGCTCCCCCACCCTGCTCCATTTAGCTTGATAGCATGTTATTTCAGTGCACCTCCTCCTTTCTGTCAGGAGTGAGGGATCTCATTCAGTCAGAGGCTGTAGGGAGTCTCCTCAGCTGGGCAGTGTCCATTCATGTACTGGATGGTGCTTGACTTGACCTGTCAGATGAGAAAGATGTTGTGTTTTATTCTCTATTTCTCCTTCCTCCCCCCAATCCTCTTAGTTCCTGATCCAAGTTGTGTTGATTGAAGTTAATTTGAAAGGCTGTGGGGAGTGGGGGAGGTGGAATGAAGTAAAGTTTGCGTTACCCCATATTGGCTGTGGACATGGGCACCAGTCACCTCATTTCCTCAGTAACAGAGACTGGGGAGGGGCTTGGAACCGGAGGAACACCCTCTCTCTGTTTTGGATAGCATGTTGGAAGATGGAAATTCTCCACCCCCACCCCAAAGGAAAAAAAATCCCAAAATGTTTCTATGTTCAGGAATCCGTAAATATGGGCGGAATTTCCAGGCCATCGCGGAAGTGATCGGGAACAAGACGCTGGCCCAGGTGAAGACTTTTTTCATCAGTTACCGTCGCCGTTTCAACCTGGAGGAGATCCTGCAGGAGTGGGAGGCAGAGCAAGAAGTGCAGGGGAATGCTGGGACTCTGTCGGGACTGGACGATGGCAGTGGCTCCAACCAATCGCTAGCCAGCAGCGAGGAGGAAGTAGAGGAGGAGGCTGAGGTACATGAGTTACATGTTGCCTGGTGGTGGTGGTAGTGTTGGGGACTGGAGGGAGGTTGGGGGCTGGGGTGGGTTGGGATATTAGTTGCATTTGAGAAAAGCATTTGAGGAGCCAGTTTGCAGGAAGTGGTTGGATCTTCAGCCGAATTCTGGAAGGGGTTTTGTGTCCGTTGGCAATGAACTTTAACCCCTCTTCCCCCACCCCCTTCTCCCTCTTCTCTTTCCATAGGTCCAAGTGACGCCTGTATCTGCTGCCCCAGCTCCAACCACTCCGACTCCAGCTGCCACCCCAGTGACCCCAGCAACCCTCTCCCAGCCTCCTCCACTGCTCAGGCCAACCCTGCCAGCAGCCCCCGCCCTCCACCGCCAGCCCCCTCCCCTACAACAGGGCCGCTTCCTCCAATCCCGGCCTCCACTCAACCAACCGCCTCCCCCCCTCATCCGGCCTGCAGTGGCGCTGCCCCCTGGAGCTCGGCAGAACCCGCGGCCCATCCTGCCAACCGTCGGCTCACAACACCTCCCCACACTTATTGGGATTCAGCTTGAATCACCGTCGTCCTCTGCACACTGAACTCCGCCGAAGACCAGAACCATCAACATCGTAGCTATGACCAGCCAAGACCCCGAGCATCACAGCTACGATCAACAAAGGCTGCAAGCATCATATCTACTAGCAGTGAAGTCACAAACTTCGTAGCTGGGATCGACCCGGACAGTGAACATTGTAACGATGGTGAAGACCAGGGCTGCAGCATCGTAGCTACGATTGGCAGTGACGAGAACTGAGTTTTAACGCTACTTCTTTTTTCTTCACTAATTTTAAAGCTTTAGTTTTTAAAGACAAAAATAGGGTTTTAACTTTTTGGTGCTTTGTTAACGTGGGAGATCCACTCCCCGATCTGTAACACTACAAAACAGCAATCAGCCTATCTAAACTCATCCTGAGGGGGCTACTAAAGGGAGGAGGAGGGTGGGGGTGGGGTCAGTCCGGGACCCTGGAGTGTGACAGGAAGGGAGAGGGGTCAGTCCCGGACTCCGGGGCGGGGAGGGGCCAGTCCCGGACCCCGGGGCGGAGAGGGGTCAGTCCCGGACGCCGGGGCGGGGAGGGGTCGGTCCCGGACCCCGGGGCGGGGCGGGGAGGGGTCAGTCCCGGACCCCGGGCGGGGCGGGGAGGGGTCAGTCCCGGACCCCGGGCGGGGAGGGGAGGGGTCAGTCCCGGACCCCGGGCGGGGAGGGGAGGGGTCAGTCCCGGACCCCGGGCGGGGAGGGGAGGGGTCAGTCCCGGACCCCGGGCGGGGAGGGGAGGGGTCAGTCCCGGACCCCGGGCGGGGAGGGGAGGGGTCAGTCCCGGACCCCGGGCGGGGAGGGGAGGGGTCAGTCCCGGACCCCGGGCGGGGAGGGGAGGGGTCAGTCCCGGACCCCGGGCGGGGAGGGGAGGGGTCAGTCCCGGACCCCGGGCGGGGAGGGGAGGGGTCAGTCCCGGACCCCGGGGCGGGGAGGGGTCAGTCCCGGACCCCGGGGCGGGGAGGGGTCAGTCCCGGACCCCGGGGCGGGGAGGGGTCAGTCCCGGACCCCGGGGCGGGGAGGGGTCAGTCCCGGACTCCGGGGCGGGGAGGGGTCAGTCCCGGACTCCAGGGCAGGGTGGGGAGGGGTCAGCCCTGAGCCCCCACATGAGCGGCCGTTTTCAGTTCTATTTTAATTTGAACTCACCAGCCACGTCCACGTTAAGTAGCTGGATTGTCACCGTGAGAGACTCCTAGTCTCAGAGCTGCCAAGTGGACATCATTCAGAACATTCTCTTTCCTCCAATCCTCCCTCTCCTTTATCCACTCAATTCACTTTTCTATCTTTCTCATCCTCCTGGCTCCAGGTTATTCCTGGAAGGTCTCTTGGGGAAGTAGCTCTGCCCACCTTGTAGGGCCAACTGGCTGAAGGAGGTGGAGGATGAAAGTGAAGAATTATTATTCCTTTGTGAAACTTGAAAAGGCATACCGTGTGCTGGTTGAACAAATGTCCTAAGTGGTTAAGTTTTGTTTGTATACACTGGCTGCCTGGGCACAGGCCTGTGGGTAGAGTGTTAGTGAGTTAAGGAACTGATCCTTGGGTGCTGAGGGTTGGTGTAGATAGGAGTATATACTCCACATGACTATGATGTACTCAAGCAGCCTGGAATTATTCTTGTTGGATGCTTCAGTAGTTCCTGTACCGTGGGTGAGGTTTGAAGGTGTTGCTGTTGTTGAGAATTTCACTGTTTTAAAGTATAGGGGTGGCGAGGTGGACCAGAAACAACACCTAACTGCAGCCGGTAGACAGAGCCTGCTCTGGTGGTTTGGAATGGGCTGGGGAAGGGATGGGGTCCTGTGGCAGCAAATGGGCAGAAGCTGATTTTTAATTTACTTGAGCTTTTTTAAAGTAAGAATTAATTTTTTTAATAACTGGAATTTGCTCTTTGCAGTGAGGATAACATTAGTGAGGAGAGGGGTTCACAGAGATATTGACAGGTGGGAAAGTGATTAGGTCCAGGTAGTTTATAGCTCACATGAAGGCTTACTTGAGCAATGTAGCATTTTTATCAAATCTTGGCTTCTAGGAGGCCATTCAGCCTGTCATGCTCATGCTGGCTCTTTGAAAGATATTCCCAATTAGCCCAACTACCCCCACAGCCCTGCAGTTTTTATCCCTACCAATTTTTTTACATCCTTTGAAAGTTCCTATTGAACCTGCTTCCACTGCCCTTTCAGACAGCACCTTCCAGATCACAACAACTCGCTGTGTGTGTGTAAAAAAAAACACATTCTCTTCTCCCCCATTCTGGATCTTTTGTCAATCATCTTAAATCTGTGTCCCCTGGTTACTGAGGCTCCTGTCAGTGGGAATAGTTCTCTTGGTGCTTGTTAAAGACTACTTTCGTGGGATGTGTACCCTGTTCAAAAGTAGTGGAGGCTGAGAGACTCTCTTCTCCATCTCCTGTCTCACATTAATGCAGGATAGTGATTGAATCACAGCTCAGCCACACTCAGTGCAGTGGTCAGGAGAGGGCTTATTGGCAACTTTTCTCCACCACACATACAACGCAGCACCCGACTGCTAGTTAAATGATTCCAAAGTTTTGTTCAGTACTCTTTGAGTGTCCATCCCAAGCGTTGAAACTTTGCATTACCTAAGATGGAACCTTTTGCCACCTCTGGACACCCCACAGCGCTTTACAGCCAATGAAGTACTTTGGAAGTATAGTCACTGTTGTAATATAAACCATGTGGGGGGCCAATTTTGATGTCAGCTGAGGGATAAATGTGGCCCCAGGACCCTGGGGAGAGTTTGTACTTGGCAGCTGTCCTGAACTTGTGACACTCCTGTGAATCCTCCCAAAGGTTTTTCAATTTAGTGGGGACTCTAAACCGGCTGCTGAAGAGCAAACCCCCGCCACCCCCTTCTCCTGCTGTTGTCACCCACATAAAGAGCCAACTAGACCTTCCGCTGGACATTTCTGGATAATCTGAGTGAATGTACGATTGTATGTCTTTTTTTAACCCTGGCCCAATCTGCCTGGGTTTAGTGCACTGTTGGTTGAGATCACTTCCCCTGATCCCTGGTTGATGTGCAGCTACACAACACGGACACAGATTAAAGATCTGGCCTACCATGTTACCAAATCCCGATGGGGCAACTGCAAGACCGTCACAAGTGGCACAAAGTTGTGTCAAATGATCTAGGGCTCCTATTTCCAAAGTACCAGTGTGCGTGAAGGTAATTGTATTCCTTCTGCAGTCTATTAGCCTCAGCTGAGTTAGATGGGATCGTGGATGTTCAGCCACAGTCATGGTCCTGGGTCAAGTGTCTGTGAATCCATTTAAAGGAGCTCAATGTTGGCATTTCCTGGGATAAGCTCAGCATAAAATGGAGACATCTGCTGAGGCTTTCCAGAACAGTGCTTTGCCCTATTGGCCATTAGAATGGCCGTTCCTTATGACCTGCTAAATTCCCCTGCCCTTGCTGAGGTGGGTCAAGGGTCTCTGTCCATCCAGCCCTTTGGGTTTCTCTGCATTTGTTGAATGTCATTGCTCTCAATGATCTGGCTTTGAGGGAAGGGAGCAGGGAGGACAGGCAACGTGCATTATTTCCTGCAAACTTATCAGTTTGCTGGACAGAATAGTCAGCGTTTTAGTTTTATGAACATCCGAATTAAGAGCAGGAGGAGGCCATTCGGCCCCTTGAGCCTGCTCTACCATTCAAAATGATCATGGCTGACCTGACTGTGGCCTCAACTCCACATTCTGCCTTCCCCCGATAACCTTTGACTCCCTTGTTAGTCAAGAATCTGTCTACCTCTGCCTTAAAAATATTCAATGACCCTGCCTCCTCGGCTCTCTCTGGGGACGAGAGTTCCAAAGATTTATGATCCTCTGAGAGAAAACATTTCTCATCTCTGTCTTAAATGGGACACCCCTTATTTTTAAACTGTGTCCCCTGGATCTAGTCTCTCCCACAAGGGGAAATGTCCCCTCAGCCTCCACCCTGTCAAACCCCCACTCAGGATCTTATATATTTCAATAAAATTGCCTCTCATTCTTCTAAACTCCAATGGATACAGGTCCAGCCTGTCCAATCTTTCCACCCATCCCAGTATCAGTCGAGTGAACCGTCTCTGAATTGTTTCTAATGCATTTATAATTTTTTATTTGTTCATAGGATGTGGGTGGCACTGGCTAGGCCAGCATTTATTGCCCATCCATAATCGCCCTTGTTCAGAGGGCTATTTTTAGAGTCAACCACATTGCTGTGGGTCTGGAGTCACATGTATCCTTTCTTAAATAAGGAGGCCAAAACTGTACACAGCACTCCAGATGTGGTCTCACCAATGCCCTGTACAACTATAGCAAAACATCCCTACTTTTATATTCCATTCGCCTTGCAATAAACAACATTCCATTTACCTTCCTAATCACTTGCTGTACTTGCATACTAACTTTTCCTGATTCATGCAGCAGGACACCCAGATCCTTCTGCACTCTCTCCATTTAAATAATTTGCTGCTTTTCTATTCTTCCTGCCAAAGCAGATAAGTTCACATTTTCCCACATTGAGTTCCTTGACGTAAGATCCCTTGTGTCGATCAAATGTGTTAATTCTTTTGAGTTGGTTCCGGCAGTGTTGCTCGTAAGTAGTCTGGAACCTTTAGAGCGATTTTGGACGTTTAGTGAGGTTGTAGAGACACTTTCTCTTACTGATGTTCACCCAGATTCTGTGCTACCTTGTGTGTTTGGACAGGGAGGGGGAGGGGGGCACTGAAACCCCCCCCCCCCTCCTCCCCCCACCACTCTAATGTTTCACTCACTGATGCTGGTTCCTGCAAGGTGACATCCCGTTGCAATTTGACTCTGCTATAAATACTTTGTGTGTGTTTGGTGACCTCCTTCGCCCCTGGAAGCAGCCAGATTGCCTTGTTTTTAATAGGGCTTGATGCTCGTTGCCCTATATCCAGTACCGGGGTGTCGGGATATAACAATGAGATGTCTTTTGCACGTACCTCTGTTCTTTCTCGCAAAGGATCAGATGAGACTTGTTGGGCTGCTTTATTTCATAAGTGAATATAGAAGGTGACGGTTATGATCAGATTTGATTAGTTCAGTCAATACAACTTGACTGTGTATGTTAGAAAAATAACATGCGTTACACTATCGCACTTCAATATCAGTGAAACAACAACTTTGCATTCCGATCAGCAGTCCAGGGTAGAATCACCTGTGGGCTCCTGTTTTTCACAGCCTTCTGCTGCCTGACTTCCTATCTCTTGTTTCAAAAGCATGTTTATTCCATCCCAGCTCCCTCCTATAGACTGAGATGAGTAGCAATTGTGGTTTTCCAACACTGGCTGAGAGGTGTTCTCTGGTTTCCCATATAAGCTAATGAATTGCTTGTTAAGTTTGATTAATACTCAGCATTTTAAGCAGATTCGTTTTGTGGGGGGGGGGGGAAATGGTCAAGATTGTGAAATGTGACAGATATATTGTTTGTGCATTAGAGAGACAGACGTGGGTATAAACATTTGCTGGGTTTTTTTTAGCCCTTTTTGTCCCTTGCACAATTTGACAATGTGGCAATACTCATTAATCACTAATAAATACCTCGACAGCCATTACCCCAAGGAACTAGTGTGGGGGGGAAATCAACATTTTAATGTTGCATTAAATTTCTAAATGGAATTTGTATGAGATGGCTGAACTACAATGAAAGTACAGCTTACACGCTGCATCCCCTGCTATGGATTCTTGCCCTCTAGACTAGCAGGACTTGGTGTCAATCGAATATTACTAGAATTTTTTTTAGGTATATGTTTTTCTGGGATGGCCACTCTCAGACCTCAGTAAGTGCTTATGTCTGCTGTGGACAACTGTTTCAGTATTAGCTACCTGTATGTTCCATTGTGTTTTTATTAAAGAGTATTTGTGTGTGTGTGTGTGTGTGTGTGTGTGTGTGCACATGTGTGCACGCGTGTGTTTTTAAATGTCATTTGACAATTCTTTAACTTATTTTTGGTGTTTTACAAGAGAGGTTTTTTTAGTGCGTTTGGTATAGTTCCCTCCTTCCCTGCTTAGTTCAGAATTTCCTGGGTGTTCAGCAATGGAAATTGTGAATTATGGGATTTCAATAAAGTATTTTACTAGACATTGACTGAGACTGTTGTTTTTTTTGGTTTATAACAGAGGTGAAAAAGTTGTTTAGCTCAACTGAGCTGTCACAAACAACCCCACAGTATTTGCACTCCCTGTCGTATTTCTTGCACAACTTTCACCACTTCAGGACATCCTATACAGCCAATGAAGTATTATTGTTGAAGTATAGTTGCTGTTGTAATGCTATAACCACAGCAGTCAGTCCTGCTCTTTGTACCTCACAGATGGACCCTAAAGTTCTACTCAGTGTGTCAATTTTCCTGATTCCATGTACACTGTCACCTCCCCAACCATTTAATCTCCTTCCACAGCCACTAGGTACAATCTCCTCGCTCAAACATGGACCCAATCCATATTTCACACCCTTCAAATGGTAAGGCACTTAGGGATGACCATGTATGTTACATTTCAAAATGTGTATTTATATTTATTTGCAATGTGAATTTTGGTTTAATGCTCTGCCAAACAATCCTAGTTCAGAACACCAAGTGTGAGTATTTTGCTGCTTCTGTCAAAAGTTTTGTCATTGGCCTGGGCTGTGGTTCTGAGAATGATGCCAAGACTGACCTGAACTGTCCTTGAAAGGATGTGGAACCACATTTGATTGAACTGGCAGAGCAAGTGAGGTAGATAAAGCCTTTCTAATTCAACCGTGCTTCAGCTGTTGATGCTTTTAAGTTGGGCATCCATGAAGCTAAGACAACCACCAACATACCAGCAGAAATGCTGGACATTATCCAGAACTCTGCTAGGTGGCACTGGGGTAACTACCACTACCATCAGCCCCCTTAGTTGGTAAAGGGAAGTGATCTCCCTACTGATCACGACACAGCCCCTTGTGGTGGTAACGTTGGAGCGGGAGCCCTTTGGTCCTTTGTGGCCTTTGCAGACTATTCTGCAGTTAGTGTCCATTTGTAAATTAGAAACATCACTCATTGAGACAGCCTGGGCCAGTCTGTGTAGATGACATTCGAGCAATTTGTAGGCCCACTAATGAATGGAAGACTTCAACTGAGTGCGAAACTTCTAAACAAACCCCCTCCATCTAACATGAGCAATGACAACAGTCAGACCAATGTTATGTTAAACTATAGAAGGGGAATCTTTATTATAATCATAAATGTGAACTTTTCCCAGTCCATATTTAATACAACATTATTTTCCTCCCTCTGGTGCCAGGTTTCAATTAAACAATTCTCAAATTAAAGGGCATCAATCGTTCAAAGAAATTAATACAAAAACAGCTACACAAACCAATTTCCCAGTTCGGGTCATGCATAAAATGCGTCCCAAAACTCATGATTTAAAAAAATTAAATAAATTCCACCCCCACCCCACATACACACAAGAAAATCTATGAGGTTGGAAATTGTTAAAATTCAAAGTGGTTCTAGTGCCCCAGCATCACAAACAATGAAATCTAAAGGTGGACTCAGCCCTCTCTGCAGCAGGATTGGATAGGAGTGTAAATGGGACAGGGTAAGGCAGCACCTTGAATCTCATGTTTTAAGAACAGAAAAAATACAAAGCGGGAACTATGAGCTTTGGATGAAAATCACAATGTGTTGCTAATATTGACAAATCGTTTATGACTGTTGTTAAGCACCAGGTCCCTGTGCTATCTGGGGGGGATGAGAAGGGGAAATGCAGACCCTGTATTTTGGTTGATGGTGCCTGAGGTCCCTTACTCCAGCCTCTGACTAAATGACCATCACCTGACAAAGCCGCTCTACCACTGGCCAGAAGTGAGTTGCAGCTGTCCACAATCTAAAGGCAACCCTCAAAGCTGCTGCCTTGACACCAGAGAGACCGAGGTTTAATACTGTAGGAACGTCTGGAGAAGGACTGTGTTTAATATATTTCTTAAGTAACAGCAGCAAATTATACAACAAAAATTAAAGGTGGTTGGGGGGGGGGGAATAGTTGCAGTTGACTACCCACCCCTGCTTTTACTTAGATTATTTTGACAAAAAGCCTGAAAGCACTACAATCATCTCTGTCGATGTGAAAGGGTGATTTACCAAGCTTTCAATAGCCAGGGGCACATCAATTGCCAATCTCCAGAAACACTAATGCAACATAAGAAAAGGAGGCGGGGGGGGGGGGGGTGCGGGGGTCGAAGAGATTAATATATTACAGGATGGTGAGCATCAAAAGAGACTGAGCAGGGAGCAGGAGCTCTGACCATGGAGACAGAGTGACAGCAGAGGATAAAACCTGGTCCTCCCATTGCCTCTGTTTATTGAGGTGGGGGGGTGGCTGAGGTACCGCAAGACAACAGCTGGGGCTTTAAAAAATCCTTGCAGCTAAATTTGTATAAATTTAAGGAAAACTCGAGGGAGTCATTTAATAATCTAGTACTGAAGAAAAGGTGGTGGTGGGGGTGGCTGGGAACAAAACTTTACAGGTGAGAAATTGCTGCAAATAATGCATTCCGATACACAGAACCAGACATCTTTCTACAGCGACATAAATTAGAACCAGACTAATGGGGCTGTGTTTTTGGTCATTTACAGCAGTGGGAAGATGGCATATGCCATATCCATGTATCCTGTACAGGTGATCTATCATACACATGTCTTTAACTAAGCAGATGATCAGCAGATAACCAATAAACTGGTACTCAACCTGCACAGAGGACTATTATGTACAGGCACCATTAAGAAATAATCAAGTCCCATCACATTCTCAGATCAGTCAAGTCACCGAGTTTGATTAAAAAAAATTGATAAAATGGAAAGAGTGGTTCAAGGCCAGACGATTGCAAATCTGAACAAGGACTAGAAGCCTCAATTGTCTGACAGTACAATGAAAATCAAGAAAGCCCTTTTTACATCAGTGAATACAATTTGACAACTGGAAAACTAAACAATCAGCTTTCTCTATGTTACAGTGTATGCCGAGTCCCAAGTTGAATTAAAACAAAAACAAAAATTGATTTCGCTGAAACTGAAGGAAGAGGAGCTACATGAATATGGGGCAAGATGTCTGCCTGTAAGGAGAGGTGGACTGAAGGAATCACACCTCCTTCTGCTGGTTCTCAGGCCAGGAGGTGAAAGTGTTTACAAACCACGTGGCTTCTCACACATTAAACCACATCTCATCACTAGTCAACCAAGCACCACATGGGGACCGAGTGTGTGTACAGCAGCTGAAGACCAACTGGTTGATAAATGTGGCCTCCAATCCCCAAGGCTTTCGTCCTCTCTGTCTGCACTGGACTTGGGAACGAGGTCCTGGAAGAACAGACCGTGTTGAATCACCCATCGAACCCAACCCCTCCCACCTAGCTGTGTTTGAAGCCTGGCCCCAGATGATGATGCAGATTGGGGGCCATGAATGTGTCGAACACAACACAAACCACACGGGGCCAGACTTACTTACACTAGCTCACCCAGAACCCAGGCCAGGACCAGTCAGGCACGGGGTGTTCCTCTGCATTCACTGACATCGTGGGAAGACCAGTATCAAACTGGAACTCTGCCCGTTAAGGTATAAAAGTAAATATGTATAATCTCCTAAAACTGAAACAAACACCTAAATAAAAATTAACCTGCCAACTAAAATGTTGCCTCAACTGTTGGTTGAGATAGTTATGTTAGTTGGAGTGACAGAGTGATTGCTCAGATGATTGCCTCCATGTCTTCATTGAGTTTGAGCACTGGTGATGAAAGTACAAAGAGAAGCACCTTCCCTGGCTCCTGAGGGGTTGATTCTTGGCCCACTGCTCAAATATGGGGGCTGGCCCTTTCCTTTTTGTGCTCTTTAATTGATTTATTTTCTATCACTGGGACTGATCTAAACAGGGGCTAGAGAAGGGGATGGAGGGGCGGGGGGGAGAGAGATTGCTTTAAACCAGATCCTGGGTCCATCCACCATTACTTCTTCCCAACCCCTAACTCTCTCACCCACTCATTCCCAACCCTCATCTCTACCCAACTTTGATCAGCAGAGGCTGAAACTCCTGATCAGGTGTCCATACACTGGAAGGAGGCGTCTCTCTGCCCACACTCAAATGTGGCTGTCCTGACATCATGAACCAAACAGAGTGCTCACCAGCAACTCAGCTTCATTCCACCATTCTACAAGGCATACCAGGAGATAACACCAACTTCTGGGGGGATTTCTCCAACCTGATCTGTGATAATTGTCTCTGTATTCCCCCCCGCACCTTCCCCAGTATGTGCCCTGACCCCCTCTCTCTTCCACCCCCCCCCCCAACCCGGTGCCTGTCCTCTCCCATCACTCTCTATGATACTAACCAATTTGTCAGACAGCAGTGGGTCCAAACAGCCCAACGCTCATTCTGTCCCTCCCATCCCCAGCAGGAGGAGAGGGGTGGGGCAACATTTCCAATGGCAGCTCCTGGTGTCATTTGGCACAAGGGGTTGGGTTCACTGACGCTAGGGCTTCCGATTGGAGCTGTTAGGGGTGAGGAGCTACCCTAGGTACCTGGTGGAACTGCTGGATCTTGTCACTGGACACCATCCGAGTTCAGGAAGATCCAGGAAGCAGGGACAACGCAGGGAGGAGCAAAGAAACCGGAGAGAAATGAATGGAATCTTTTCATGTGTGGGTGGGCAATGGCAGGAATTAATCACAGTAACCACGGACAAACACTACATTTAATCAGCACGTTAGTCAGGAGCCTGGAAGAAATCCCTGCCTTGGGAGCCCGACACAGGGTTAATTTACTCTGGTGAGGAAGACAGTGCCATGGTGAAAATTCTGGGAGCTCCCACATTCTGCTGGAGAAAGAATGTTTCCCAATAGTTTCTGTGAATCATCTGTTTAATTAATTAAAAAAAGACAGAAACAAAAGACAGGAAAAAAGCTGCATTAGTTCATTTACAATTAAAAAACCCCTTTCAGAAACTCCCACAGCAAGACTGCTAAAGCCAATTCCCCCATCTCAACCTTATCAGTGCTGCTGTAGGTCGGAAAATTGGCCTAGACTGGGGGTGTACAAACTATTAAGAGGGATTATTCACAAAATAAATCTAAACTGGAGTTCCAGGATGAAGTGGAAAGCACGGTTTTGAAAGAGTCATGATTATTGTGTTGGGAAGATATTGCAGTTCTCCAGCCCCATGACTGACAGGGAGACACTCCAGTTTTACACAGCGGCTCCTGGCACATGAGCAGATAGTGTTGGCGTGTAGTGTAACAGGACTCGAGAAGCAGGGGGAAGAGGCAGAAGCGGGGCAGGGAATCCAGGGGTGAGCCTGAGGGGGATATTCGAGAGCAGCAGCAGCTCGGGAGGGAAACAGGAGATGCTGGGGGTGGGGGGGGGGGGGGGGTGGGGGGAGTTGAAAGGGGAGCCCAGGAAGGGAGGAGAAATGAGCAGCAGCAGGAGTCACGCACTCCTGAAAGGGCCAGCGGCTCATGGGTTGTGGCCCCAGAGCCATCAGCCACTACATCCCTTCCCCACTATCAGTGCCTCTGCCAGAGGATGAGGCTGGATCCAGTCGCTATGCGAGGGCCCTGGCTTATTTCCTCAGCGCATGGATTAGCGAAGCAGGGAGCCTGGGATCAAACCCTACACATGGCTCTGCTCTCCACCACATGGTGGCTGCAAGGGGGAGGCAAGAGAAAGCAGGAGGGGGAAGGGGAGGGGGGAGGAAACAAAGGACAGAGGAGGGGAGAGCGGGACGGGGGAGGGGAGAGCGGGACGGGGGAGGGGAGAGCGGACGGGGGAGGGGAGAGCGGATGGGGGAGGGGGAGTAAGGGAGGGGGGAGTAGAGGAGGGGTTGGGGGTAGTGGGGGTGGAGATGTGAGTAGGGGGGAGTAGGTGAGGAGGGAGTAGGAGAGGGGGCTGAGGGGGGAGTAGGGGAGGGGGGAAGGGGAGGGGAGAGTAGGGGAGGGGGGACCCAATAGGCAAGGGGGAGTAGAGGAGAGGGAGTAGGGGAGGGGGTTCGGGGACAGGGGATCGGGGAGGGGGATCAGGGGAGGGGGATCAGGGGAGGGGTGTAGGGGAAGGGGATCAGGGGAGGGGATCAGGGAAGAGGGATCAGGGAAGAGGGGTGTAGGGGAGGGGGATCAGGGGAGGGGGATCAGGGAGGGGGATCAGGGGAGGGGAGGGGGATCAGGGGAGAGGGATCAGGGAAGAGGGATCGGGGAGGGGTGTAGGGGAGGGGGATCAGGGGAGGGGTGTAGGGGAGGGGGATCAGGGAGGGGGATCAGGGGAGGGGAGGGGGATCAGGGGAGGGGATCAGGGGAGAGGGATCAGGGAAGAGGGATCGGGGAGGGGTGTAGGGGAGGGGGATCAGGGGAGGGGTGTAGGAGAGGGGGATCAGGGGAGGGGTGTAGGGGAGGGGAATCAGGGGAGGGGGATCAGGGGAGGGGTGTAGGGGAGGGGGATCAGGGGAGGGGTGTAGGGCAGGGGTGTAGGGGAGGGGGATCAGGGGAGGGGGATCAGGGGAGGGGTGTAGGGGAGGGGGATCAGGGGAGGGGTGTAGGGGAGGGGGATCAGGGGAGGGGTGTAGGGGAGGGGTGTAGGGGAGGGGGATCAGGGGAGGGGTGTAGGGGAGGGGTATCAGGGGAGGGGTGTAGGGGAGGGGGATCAGGGGAGGGGTGTAGGGGAGGGGGATCAGGGGAGGGGTGTAGGGGAGGGGGATCAGGGGAGGGGTGTAGGGGAGGGGTGTAGGGGAGGGGGATCAGGGGAGGGGTGTAGGGGAGGGGGATCAGGGGAGGGGTGTAGGGGAGGGGGATCAGGGGAGGGGTGTAGGGGAGGGGGATCAGGGGAGGGGTGTAGGGGAGGGGGATCAGGGGAGGGGTGTAGGGGAGGGGGATCAGGGGAGGGGTGTAGGGGAGGGGGATCAGGGGAGGGGTGTAGGGGAGGGGTGTTGGGGAGGGGTGTAGGGGAGGGGGATCAGGGGAGGGGTGTAGGGGAGGGGGATCAGGGGAGGGGTGTAGGGGAGGGGGATCAGGGGAGGGGTGTAGGGGAGGGGTGTTGGGGAGGGGGATCAGGGGAGGGGTGTAGGGGAGGGGGATCAGGGGAGGGGTGTAGGGGAGGGGTGTAGGGGAGGGGGATCAGGGGAGGGGTGTAGGGGAGGGGTGTTGGGGAGGGGTGTAGGGGAGGGGGATCGGGGAGGGGCTGAAACAGGGAATGGGAGGGACCTGGGGGATTTCTTTTCAACTCAGAGATGAATCAGATGTTACATTTAGGCAACTTGTGCTGAGGTTAAAAGTGCTGCTGAAGACTTTAAACTCTGGTTCCTCAGGCCAAGCAGGAAGAGAATAAGAAATCAGCTCTCACTGACATCAATTAGGAGAGATTAGCTACAGTAAAGTTAGTGTAATGCACTGAGACATCCCAGGGTAATGGTCTCTGCTTCAACTCACCTTGTCCATACAGGGAGAGAGGTGGCAGGGCTTGCTGGGGGGTGGGGGGGTGGGAGGGGTTGCTGGGGGTGGGGATGAGGTTGCTGGGGGTAGGGGAGGTGGGAGGGGTTGCTGGGGGTGGGGATGAGGTTGCTGGGGGTAGGGGAGGTGGGAGGGGTTGCTGGGAGTTGGTGGGGTGGGAGGGGTTGCTGGGGGGTGGGGGGGTTGCTGGGGGGTGGGGGGGAGGGGTTGCTGGGGGGTGGGGGGGTTGCTGGGGGATGGGGGGTTGCTGGGGGGTGGGAGGGGTTGCTGGGGGGTGGGGGGATTGCTGGGGGGTGGGGGGGGTGGGGGAGTTGCTGGGGGGTGGGAGGGGTTGCTGGGGGATGGGGGGTTGCTGGGGGGTGGGGGGGTTGCTGGGGGGTGGGGGGGGAGGGGTTGCTGGGGGGTGGGGGGGTTGCTGGGGGATGAGGGGTTGCTGGGGGGTGGGAGGGGTTGCTGGGGGGTGGGGGGGTTGCTGGGGGGTGGGAGGGGTTGCTGGGGGGTGGGGGGTTGCTGGGGGTTGCTGGGGGGTTGGGAGGGGTTGCTGGGGGGTGGGGGGATTGCTGGGGGGTGGGGGGGTGGGGGGGTTGCTGGGGGGTGGGGGGGTTGCTGGGGGGTTGCTGGGGGGTGGGGGGGTTGCTGGGGGGTGGGGGGGTTGCTGGGGGGTGGGGGGGGAGGGGTTGCTGGGGGGTGGGGGGGTTGCTGGGGGATGGGGGGTTGCTGGGGGGTGGGGGGGTTGCTGGGGGGTGGGGGGGGAGGGGTTGCTGGGGGGTGGGGGGGTTGCTGGGGGATGGGGGGTTGCTGGGGGGTGGGGGGGTTGCTGGGGGATGGGGGGTTGCTGGGGGGTGGGGGGGTTGCTGGGGGGTGGGGGGGGAGGGGTTGCTGGGGGGTGGGGGGGTTGCTGGGGGATGGGGGGTTGCTGGGGGTTGGGGGGGTTGCTGGGGGGTGGGGGGGTTGCTGGGGGTTGGGGGGGTTGCTGGGGGATGGGGGGGTTGGGAGGGGTTGGTGGGGGTGGGGGGGATGGGAGGGGTTGGTGGGGTGGGAGGGGTTGCTGGGGGGTGGGGGGGGAGGGGTTGCTGGGGGGTGGGGGGGTTGCTGGGGGGTGGGGGGGGAGGGGTTGCTGGGGGGTGGGGGGGTTGCTGGGGGATGGGGGGTTGCTGGGGGGTGGGGGGGTTGCTGGGGGGTGGGGGGGGGAGGGGTTGCTGGGGGGTGGGGGGGTTGCTGGGGGATGGGGGGTTGCTGGGGGTTGGGGGGGTTGCTGGGGGGTGGGGGGGTTGCTGGGGGTTGGGGGGGTTGCTGGGGGTTGGGGGGGTTGGGAGGGGTTGGTGGGGTGGGAGGGGTTGCTGGGGGGTGGGGGGGGAGGGGTTGCTGGGGGGTTATGGGGATGTGGGAGGGGTTGGTGGGGGGTGGGAGGAGGTGGGAGGGGTTGCTGGGGGGTGGGAGGGTTGCTGGGGGGTTGCTGGGGGGTGGGGGGGTTGCTGGGGGGTGGGGGGGTGGGGGGGTTGCTGGGGGGTGGGGGGGTTGCTGGGGGGTGGGGGGGTTGCTGGGGGATGGGGGGGTGGGAGGGGTTGCTGGGGGTGGGAGGGGTTGCTGGGGGTAGGGGATGCGGGAGGGGTTGCTGGGGGTGGGGGGGTTGCTGGGGGGTTGCTGGGGGGTGGGGGGGTTGCTGGGGGGTGGGAGGGGTTGCTGGGGGTAGGGGATGCGGGAGGGGTTGCTGGGGGGTGGGAGGGGTTGCTGGGGGGTTGTTGGGGGGTGAGAGGGGTTGCTGGGGGATGGGGGGTTGCTGGGGGGTGGGAGGGGTGGGGAGGGGTTGCTGGGGGGTGGGGGGGTTGCTGGGGGATTGCTGGGGGGTGGGAGGGGTTGCTGGGGGGTGGGGGGGTTGCTGGGGGGTGGGAGGGGTTGCTGGGGGATGGGGGGGTGGGGGGGTGGGGGGGTTGCTGGGGGGTGGGAGGGGTTGCTGGGGGGTGGGGGGGTTGCTGGGGGATGGGAGGGGTTGCTGGGGGATGGGGGGTTGCTGGGGGGTGGGGGGGGTTGCTGGGGGATGGGGGGTGGGGGGTGGGGGGGGTTGCTGGGGGGTTGCTGGGGGGTGGGAGGGGTTGCTGGGGGGTTGCTGGGGGATGGGAGGGGTTGCTGGGGGGTGGGGGGGTTGCTGGGGGGTGGGAGGGGTTGCTGGGGGTGGGGGAGAGAGAGAGCAGGAAGGGGCCATGGGCATTGACAATCTGCCATCCCACAGTGACAATATGTCAAGAACGTGTGCAATACATGATCAGGTCAGATAAAAAATCAACTAAAACATCAACTTAAAAACACTAACGCAAAAATAAATCGGAAACTGAAAGAGTCCAGCCCAGAAAACGTCTGCTCGAGTCCTCTCACATCGGTCTGGGTTAAAGACGGTGCCTCCAACAACCCTGTGTGAGCTCACTCCGCCCTCCTTACAGCTTCAGTTCATTGGCAATTTTGGACGCAATGTTCTTAAATGCTATGGAGGTGCCGGATATCCGCTTGAAGCGGACCCCGTTCAGGGAGAGCCGGGGCAGTTTGCACACCTCCATCTCCCATTGCACCAGGTTGTCCTTGGTGGGGTCCCCGTGCATACAGAACAGCATGTAACGCTCACGGCCCTCGTGCTCACAGTTATTGGCATCCAGCACCTTGCCAATCTCTTTCATCATCTCGTTCGGCTCCATGGAGCTCGTTGTCTTCATGCTCCACGTGAAACGTAGCGACCGAGGTTTGGCATCTTTATTCTCATCCTTCTCCCCACTGAGATTGGATCTGGGGCGGGGGTTTGGGGGGGTGGGGTGGGGGGGGGAGAGAGAAGCCACATTATAATTCAAATTATATATTTTCAGAATCAGGCCATTCGGCCCATCTGCTGGTGTTTCTGCCCCAGACGAGTCTCCTCCCACCCCCTCTCCACCTCCCCCCATCACCCTATCCTTCTATCCCTTTCTCCCTCATGTGTTTACCCAGCTTCCCCCTTAAATGTGTCGATACTATTCCCCTCGACCACTCCCTGTGGGAGCGAGTCCCACATTCTCCCCGCTCTCTGGGTGAAGGAGTTTCTCCTGAATTCCCCATCGGATTTATTAGTGACTATATAGATAGCACACTAGTTTTCCACATTCACCTTGAAGTCTATCCTATCAATCCCTTGGTAATTGAAGATGATCCATTTGGCCAGCCTCAGTCTCTGTTGACAATACACTGTGCCCTGAGCTCCTGTCTCTGCTCCCTAATCACATTCAGTGCCATGGGGAGGGGAAGGGGGAGAGAGAGAGGGAGAGGGAGAGGGAGAAGCAGCTGGATTAGATTTTTAAATGTGCAATTCCAACAGAGGGAGGGGGGGGGGGGAGAGCAGTGAGGTTCAGCTGTGATGTCTCACACAGTCGCATTGCCTGAACACACCGTTTCGGTTCATGTTATGAAGAGAGTAATAGAGGGTGTCTGAGAGCGGTCCAACTCCTGTACAGCACTCCTCCAGCCAGCAGCTATCACAATCATGTCTGTGTATCCAGTCCAGCCTAACAGCAACATTAAGCACGTGTCCAAACCAAGGACAGTGGGGGATGGACAGTCTGCAGGATAGCCTCTGACATAGGAGGGGTTAAATCAGCTGAAGAAAGGAGGAATCTGGCAGAATTAACAGTTAACGGGGGTTCATGAGGCATTTTCACAATAATTAAGGCTGGAGATGGGAGACAGAGTGTAGCACAACTCAGGAAAGGGTAGGAGAGCAGGGGGAGGAGGGGGAAAAGGGGGCACGGGGTTAGGGTTCAGGGTTAGCAAGACACAGAGGGAGGGGGCGAGACACAGGGACAGAAAGGAACAGAGAGAGAGAGAGAGAGAGAGACAGGCACAGAGAGAGAGAGACAGGCACAGAGAGAGAGACAGGCAGAGAGAGAGATAGGCACAGAGAGAGAGAGAGAGAGAGACAGGCACAGAGAGACAGGCACAGAGAGAGAGACAGGCACAGAGAGAGAAAGACAGTGAGAGACAGGCACAGAGAGCGAGGGAGAGAGAGACAGGCACAGAGAGCGAGAGAGTGAGAGACAGGCACAGAGAGAGAGTGAGAGACAGGCACAGAGAGCGAGAGAGAGTGAGAGACAGGCACAGAGAGCGAGAGAGAGTGAGAGACAGGCACAGAGAGCGAGAGAGTGAGAGACAGGCACAGAGAGAGAGAGACAGGGGCACAGAGAGAGAGAGAGAGACGGGCACAGAGAGAGAGAGAGAGAGAGAGAGAGACAGGGGCACAGAGAGAGAGAGACAGGGGCATAGAGAGAGAGAGACAGGGGCATAGAGAGAGAGAGACGGGCACAGAGAGAGAGGCACAGAGAGAGAGAGAGACAGGCACAGAGAGAGAGACAGGCACAGAGAGAGAGAGAGAAACAGCCACAGAGAGAGAGAGATAGGCACAGAGAGAGAGAGAGAGAGGCACAGAGAGAGAGAGAGACAGGCAGAGAGAGAGACAGGCACAGAGAGAGAGAGAGACAGGCACAGAGAGAGAGAGAGACAGGCACAGAGAGAGAGAGTGAGAGACGGGCACAGAGAGAGAGAGAGTGAGAGACAGGCACAGAGAGAGAGAGAGTGAGACAGGCACAGAGAGCGAGAGAGAGTGAGAGACAGGCACAGAGAGCGAGAGAGAGTGAGAGACAGGCACAGAGAGCGAGAGTGAGAGACAGGCACAGAGAGAGAGAGAGAGAGACAGGGGCACAGAGAGAGAGAGAGAGAGACAGGGGCACAGAGAGAGAGAGACAGGGGCACAGAGAGAGAGACAGGGGCATAGAGAGAGAGAGACAGGGGCACAGAGAGAGGCACAGAGAGAGAGAGAGACAGGCAGAGAGAGAGAGAGAAACAGCCACAGAGAGAGATAGGCAGGCACAGAGAGAGAGAGAGAGAGAGGCACAGAGAGAGAGAGAGACAGGCAGAGAGAGAGACAGGCACAGAGAGAGAGAGTGAGAGACAGGCACAGAGAGAGAGAGAGTGAGAGACAGGCACAGAGAGAGAGAGAGTGAGAGACAGGCACAGAGAGCGAGAGAGAATGAGAGACAGGCACAGAGAGCGAGAGTGAGAGACAGGCACAGAGGGAGAGAGTGAGAGACAGGCACAGAGAGCGTGAGAGAGTGAGAGACAGGCACAGAGAGCGAGAGAGAGTGAGAGACAGGCACACAGAGAGAGAGAGACAGGGGCACAAAGAGAGAGACAGGGGCACAGAGACGGGCACAGAGAGAGAGAGACAGGGGCACAGAGAGAGAGAGACAGGGGCACAGAGAGAGAGAGGGGCACAGAGAGAGAGGCACAGAGAGAGAGAGAGAGGCACAGAGAGAGAGAGAGACAGGCAGAGAGAGAGAGAGAGACAGGCACAGAGAGAGAGAGAGAGAGAAACAGCCACAGAGAGAGAGATAGGCACAGAGAGAGAGAGAGAGAGGCACAGAGAGAGAGAGACAGGCAGAGAAAGAGACACGCAGAGAGAGAGACAGGCAGAGAGAGAGAGAGAGAAACAGCCACAGAGAGAGAGAGATAGGCACAGAGAGAGAGAGAGACAGGCAGAGAGAGAGACAGGCAGAGAGAGAGACAGGCAGAGAGAGAGACAGGCAGAGAGAGAGAGAGACAGGCACAGAGAGAGAGAGTGAGAGACAGGCACAGAGAGAGAGAGAGTGAGAGACAGGCACAGAGAGCGAGAGAGAATGAGAGACAGGCACAGAGAGCGAGAGAGAGTGAAAGACAGGCACAGAGAGAGAGAGAATGAGACAGGGGCACAGAGAGAGAGAGAGAGACAGGGGCACAGAGAGAGAGAGACAGGGGCACAGAGAGAGAGAGACGGGCACAGAGAGAGAGAGACAGGCACAGAGAGAGAGAGAGAAACAGCCACAGAGAGAGAGAGATAGGCACAGAGAGAGAGAGAGAGAGGCACAGAGAGAGAGAGACAGGCAGAGAGAGAGACAGGCAGAGAGAGAGAGAGACAGGCAGAGAGAGACAGGCAGACAGACAGAGAGCGAGAGACAGGCAGAGAGAGAGAGTCAGACAGGCAGAGATGGGACACACAGACAGACAGACAGAGGGACACACAGAGTAAGAGCTATTCAAAGACAGACAGACATAGGCCGACAGAGAGGGGGAGGGATAAGAGTGAGAGAGAGTGAGAGAGTGAAAGAGAGAGAGAGAGTGTGTATGAGAGAGTGGGAGAGAGTGAGAGTGGGAGAGAGTGAGAGAGAGAGAGTGGGAGAGAGTGAGTGAGTGAGAGAGAGTGAGAGAGAGTGAGAGAGAGAGTGAGAGAGAGTGAGAGAGAGAGTGGGAGAGAGTGAGAGAGAGAGTGAGAGAGAGAGTGGGAGAGAGTGAGTGAGTGAGAGAGAGTGAGAGAGAGTGGGAGAGAGTGAGAGAGAGAGTGGGAGAGAGAGTGGGAGAGAGAGAGTGAGAGAGTGAGGAGAGAGAGAGAGTGGGAGAGAGTGAGAGAGAGAGAGAGAGTGGGAGAGAGAGTGGGAGAGAGAGAGAGAGAGAGAGTGAGAGAGAGAGAGAGTGAGCGTGAGAAAGCGAGCGTGACAGAAGTGGGAGAGATGGAGAGACAAACTGTGATGCCATCTTGCCAGTCAGCAGTGTGCAGAGAGCATTACTGGGGGAAATCACAACATAAAACACAGGACTCAGCCCCTCGAGTCTGCTCCACCATTCAATAGGATGATGGCTGAACACCACTGTCCTGCCTGTCCCCATAGCCGTCCACTCTCTTCATCATCAAAAATCTGTCTAACTCAGTCTGGAACATGTTCACCGAACCAGCCTGCACTGCGGTCCGGGGAGGAGAATTCCACTGACTCGTGACCCTGAGAGAAACAAGTCATTCTCATCTCGCTCTTAACTGGGAGACCCCTTATCTTTAAACTGTGTCCCCTGGTTCCAGTCTCTCCTCTCATCTTCCAGCCTGTCAAAGCCCCTCCTCAGGATCGGATACGGTTCAATAAGATCCTCTCTCATTATCCTAAACTCCAATGGGTACAGGTCCAGCCTTTCCCTATAAGATAAACCCCATCCCAGGGGTCAGTCGAACGAACCTGCTCTGAACTGTTCCTGACACATTTAACTCCTTTCCTAAATAAGGAGAGCAAAACTACTGCTCCAGATGTGGTCTCACCAGTGGCCTGTACCAAAACATCCCTGTTATTTCCCATTCCCTTGGGATACAAGCAACATTCCATTTGGAACGATGGTCACACGAAGGATCGGGAGGATGAGATCGGGGTTTAAGTAAACAAAGTGTCGCTTCCCCTAGGATGCGTTCTGGGCGACAGATTCACTTTGTCGGGGGCGAGGGCTGTGGGGGTGGGGGGGCTCTGTGTGTGTGTGTGTGTGTGTGTGTGTGTGTGTAGGGGGTGGGGGGGGCGAGGGCTGTGGGAGGGGGGGCTCTGTGTGTGTGTGTGTGTGTGTGTGTGTGTGTGTGTCGGAGGTGGGAGGGGCAAGGGCTGTGGGGGGGGGGCTCTGTGTGTGTGTGTGTGTGTGTGTGTGTGTGTGTCGGGGTGGGAGGGGCGAGGGCTGTGTGGGGGGCCAGGCTGTGGGTGGGGGGGGGGGTAGTGGCTGGGGCTGTGGGGGAAGGATGGGGGGCTGGGAGGAGGGGGTGGGGAGTGGGGGGATGGGGCAGGGGGGTGGGGGGCCGGGCTGGGGGGGGGAGGGGTTAGGGGATGGGGCTGTGGGGGAGGGGGAGGGGGTAGGGGGTGGGGGGCAGGCTGGGGGGGGGGGGGAGGGGGTAGGGGGCAGGCTGGGGGGGGAGGGGTAGGGGGTAGGGGATGGGGGTCCGGGCCAGGGGGGTGGGGCTGTGGGGGAGGGGGTAGGGGGTGGGGGGCTGTGCTGGGGGTGGGGGGGCAGTGTAGGGGGATGGGGGGGGCGGGGGGGGGGGCAGGATCTCTAACTGTGTCGAAGCCTCTCATGGTGGAACATCCTGGAGAATGTGTAATGATCCTTGTATCCCCCACACACTGAGATCGTGTCTGTAACATGGGGAAGTCTCTGCGGCCTCTTCACACGAGACTCAGAGAAACCTCACCAGATATCTGGACAGTTATCCAAAAGCTCCTAGAGGAGTGTCTTAGAGAGAGGAGAGGAGAGCTTCAGAGAGGGAATTCCAGAGCTCATGGCCCCCCCCCCTCTCCCCTCCCCCGCAGGCAGCTGAAGAGCGATGGGAATCGGGATTGGAGCAGCGCAGAGATCTCGGAGGGACTTGCTTTGTGTATCTTTCCCTCATTCTGGTAGAGAAGGCTCACCGTTAACTGGGACCCTGCACCCACTCAGGTCAGAGCCATTGGCATTGACCATTCACCCAGCAGAAAGCCCCATCACTCAGTGCAACTGATCAGCTCTGAAATCCAGCTCAATCCCCATGCACTTCACAGATTATATTGAAGATCAATCATTGGTTCATCAAATCATTTTTATTTGCTTTATAGCTGCAAGCAGAGAGAGAGAGAGAGAGAGAGAGAGAGCCCAAGGAAGTCAAACTGAATTAATTCCTGGTTAACCAGTGATTTGGGAGTTTGGAGAAGTCCAGCTGTGTGGTTAACGGTCCTGGGTTCCTGACACACTGACAAAGTTGGACAGAATTGGAGGGTGTGAGACAGAACGCTGGCTCTGTCCGGCAGAAAGCAGTCGGGGCAGTGAGGACACTGTACTGTCAGAGGCTGCAAACCCCAGTGATTCCAGTGGGGTAGGAGAGTGGAGGGAGGAGATGACACCCGAAATGGAGAATGTGTTAGCCAGTCACATTTTCACACAGCAGCGTAGAACAGACTGGGCTCCTAGCAGTGCTCCAGCAGGAAACCAGCCCCAGTGTTTAAGTACAGCTCTTGGCCAGGACTCAACACATTTCTCAGTCTCAGTGCTTCATGGAAAGGGCACTATCCAGAGTCAGCTGTGCTCAGTCTGTCCTCTGCTTACACAGAGACCTACTTCCCACACTCTCTACCAGGTACAGCAGGCAGGGAACCTGCTGAGAAAACCTGGGCTCATTGGCCAGTGAGAGCCACGAGCTGGTCCTCAAACACTCACAAGTGATCCGAGAGAGGTGAGTACAGAACACTCAGGAGATCAGCTCCTTCTGGCTGACAGGGATTCCCCAGGACTGTCAGTGTTACTGTTCAGTGAGGATCGCAGGCACCATGCCCTCCAAAGCTAAGAGTGACTGGCTGAAGAGACAGCTCCTCCCCCAAACCTCAGGGTCACAGGGCAGCTCCTCCCCCAAACCCCAGGGTCACAGGGCAGCTCCTCCCCCAAACCCCAGGGTCACAGGGCAGCTCCTCCCCCAAACCCCAGTCACAGGGCAGCTCCACCCCCAAACCCCAGGGTCACAGGGCAGCTCCCCCACTACACACTGAGGTCATAGGGCAGCTCCTCCCCCAAACCCCAGGGTCACAGGCAGTTCCACCACTACACACTGAGGTCACAGGGTAGCTCCTCCCCCAAACCCCAGGGTCACAGGCAGTTCCACCACTACATGCCAGGGTCACAGGGCAGCTCCTCCCCTCATAGTCTGGGGTCACAGGGCAGCTCCTCCCCTAAACACTGGGGTCACAGGGCAGATCCTCCCACACACACCAGGGTCACAGGTCAGGTCCATCCCCACACCCATGGGGGTCTCAGGGCAGCCCTACAGGAGAGATGCCTGCAATCTTGGAGCAGATGTTTAGCAATCGAGGCCTGGAGACTGACCATCTGTCTGCAACAGAGCAACCCCCACCGAGGGACAGGGGCCAGTTTCAGGTCCCTGCTCTCAACATCTAGAACAGGGGCACCACGGTTCAGTGCTCAGAGTAACACTGACACACACACAGCTCAGTGCGCAGTCTAACAGGCACACACAGCTCAGTGCTCAGTCTAACAGGCACACACAGCTCAGTGCTCAGTCTAACAGGCACACACAGCTCAGTGCTCAGTCTAACAGGCACACACAGCTCAGTGCTCAGTCTAACAGGCACACACAGCTCAGTGCTCAGTCTAACAGGCACACACAGCTCAGTGCTCAGTCTAACAGGCACACATAGCTCAGTGCTCAGTCTAACAGGCACACACAGCTCAGTGCTCAGTCTAACAGGCACACACAGCTCAGTGCTCAGTCTAACAGGCACACACAGCTCAGTGCTCAGTCTAACAGGCACACACAGCTCAGTGCTCAGTCTAACAGGCACACAGCTCACAGCAACACAGGCACACACAGCTCAGTCTAACGCACACACAGCTCAGTGCTCAGTCTAACAGGCACACACAGCTCAGTGCTCAGTCTAACAGGCACACACAGCACAGGGCTCAGTCTAACAGGCACAGCAACACAGGCACACACAGCTCAGTCTAACAGGCACACAGAGCTCAGTGCAACACGGGCACACACAGCTCAGTGCTCAGTCTAACAGGCACACACAGCTCAGTGCTCAGTCTAACAGGCACACACAGCTCAGTGCTCAGTCTAACAGGCACACAGCAACACAGGCACACACAGCTCAGTCTAACAGGCACACAGAGCTCAGTGCAACACGGGCACACACAGCTCAGTGCTCAGTCTAACAGGCACACAGAGCTCAGTGTAACACCGACACACACACAGCTCAGTGCTCAGTCTAACAGGCACACACAGCTCAGTGCTCAGTCTAACAGGCACACACAGCTCAGTCTAACAGGCACACACAGCTCAGTATAACAGGCACACACAGCTCACTGCTCAGTCTAACAGGCACACACAGCTCAGTGCATAACAGGCACACACAGCTCAGTGCAACACAGGCACACAGAGCTCAGTGCAACACAGGCACACACAGCTCAGTGCAACACAGGCACACAGAGCTCAGTGCTCAGTCTAACAGGCACACAGAGCTCAGTCTAACAGGCACACACAGCTCAGTGCTCAGTCTAACAGGCACACAGCTCAGTGCTCAGTCTAACAGGCACACACAGTTCAGTGCTCAGTCTAACAGGCACACAGAGCTCAGTGCTCAGACTAACAGGCACGCAGAGCTCAGTGCTCAATCTAACGGGCACACACAGCTCAGTGCTCAGTCCAACAGGCACACACAGCTCAGTGCGCAGTCTAACAGGCACGCACAGCTCAGTGCTCAGTGCAACACGGGCACACAGAGCTCAGTCTAACACAGGAACACACAGCTCACTGCTCAGTCTAACAGGCACACAGCTTACTGTTCAGTCAAACAGGCACACACAGCTCAGTGCTCAGTGTAACAGGAACGCACAGCTTACTGTTCAAACAGGCACACACAGCTCAGTGCTCAGTGTAACACAGGCACGCAAAGCTCAGTGCTCAGTCTAACAGGCACACACAGCTCAGTGCTCTGTGTAACACAGGCACGCACAGCACACTGCTCAGTCTAACAGGCACACACAGCTCACTGCTCAGTCTAACAGGCACACACAGCTCAGTGCGCAGTCTAACAGCCACCCGCAGCTCAGTCCTCAGTCTAACAGGCACGCACAGCTCAGTGCTCAGTTTAACAGGCACACACAGCTCAGTGCTCAGTCTAACAGGCACACACAGCTCAGTCCTCAGTCCAACAGGCACACGCAGCTCAGTCGTCAGTCTAACAGGCACACGCAGCTCAGTCGTCAGTCTAACAGGCACCCGCAGCTCAGTCCTCAGTCTAACAGGCACGCACAGCTCAGTGCTCAGTTTAACAGGCACACACAGCTCAGTGCTCAGTCTAACAGGCACACACAGCTCAGTCCTCAGTCCAACAGGCACACGCAGCTCAGTTGTCAGTCTAACAGGCACACGCAGCTCAGTGCTCAGTCTAACGGGCACACACAGCTCACTGCTCTGACAGGCACACAGCTCAGTCTAACAGGCACACACAGCTCAGTGCTCAGTCTAACACGCACACACAGCTCAGTGCTCAGTGTAACACAGGCACGCACAGCTCACTGCTCAGTCTAACAGGCACACACAGCTCAGTGCTCAGTCTAACACGCACACACAGCTCAGTGCTCAGTGTAACACAGGCACGCACAGCTCACTGCTCAGTCTAACAGGCACACGCAGCTCACTGCTCAGTCTAACAGGCACACACAGCTCTGTCCTCAGTCTAACAGGCACACACAGCTCACAGCTCAGTCTAACAGGCACACACAGCTCACAGCTCAGTCTAACAGGCACACACAGCTCAGTGCTCAGTCTAACAGGCACACAGTTCAGTGCTCAGTCTAACAGGCACACACAGCTCAGTGCGCAGTCTAACAGGCACACGCAGCTCAGTGCTCAGTCTAACAGGCACACAGCTCAGTGCTCAGTCTAACAGGCACACACAGCTCAGTGCTCAGTCTAACAGGCACACGCAGCTCAGTCCTCAGTCTAACAGGCACACACAGCTCAGTGCTCAGTCTAACAGGCACACGCAGCTTACTGCTCAGTCTAACAGGCACACACAGCTCAGTGCGCAGTCTAACAGGCACACGCAGCTCAGTGCTCAGTCTAACAGGTGGACACAGCTCAGTGCTCAGTGCAACACAGGCACAAGAGCTCAGTGCTCAGTGTAACACAGGCACACACAGCTCAGTGCTCAGTCTAACAGGCACACAGCTTATTGTTCAGTCTAACAGGCACACACAGCTCAGTGCGCAGTGTAACACAGGCATGCACAGCTCAGTGCTCAGTCTAACAGGCACACACAGCTCAGTGCTCTGTGTAACACAGGCACGCACAGCACACTGCTCAGTCTAACAGGCACACACAGCTCACTGCTCAGTCTAACAGGCACACAGCTCAGTGCTCAGTCTAACAGGCGCACACATCTCAGTGCTCAGTCTAACAGGCACACCCAGCTCAGTGCGCAGTCTAACAGGCACACAGCTCAGTGCTCAGTCTAACAGGCACTCACAGCTCAGTCAGCAGTCTAACAGGCACACACAGCTCAGTGCGCAGTCTAACAGGCACACACAGCTCAGTGCGCTAACAGGCACACACAGCT
This sequence comes from Isurus oxyrinchus, assembly GCA_026770705.1. Lineage (NCBI taxonomy): Eukaryota > Metazoa > Chordata > Chondrichthyes > Lamniformes > Lamnidae > Isurus > Isurus oxyrinchus. The sequence continues at coordinate 14,701,731 of JANJGN010000037.1, forward strand.
CAGTGCTCAGTCTAACAGGCAAACACAGCTCAGTGCTCAGTCTAACAGGCACACAGCTCAATGCTCAGTCTAACAGGCACACAGCTCAGTGCGCAGTCTAACAGGCACACACAGCTTAGTGCGCAGTCTAACAGGCGGACACAGCTCAGTGCACAGTCTAACAGGCGCACACAGCTCACTGCTCAGTGTAATAGACTGAGCAGTGAGCCGTGTGTGTATTACACTGAGCAGTGATCTGTGTACACCTGTTAGACTGTGCACTGAGCTGTGTCCGCCTGTCAGACTGCGCACTGAGCTGTGTGTGCCTGTTAGACTGCGCACTGAGCTGTGTGCGCCTGTTAGACTGTGCACTGAGCTGTGTGCGCCTGTTAGACTGTGCACTGAACTGTGTGCCTGTTAGACTGAGCAGTGAGCTGTGTGTGCCTGTTAGACTGAGCAGTGAGCTGTGCGTGCCTGTTAGACTGAGCAGTGTGCTGTGCGTGCCTGTTAGACTGAGCACTGAGCTGTGCGTGCCTGTGTTACAATGAGCACTGAGCTGTGTGTGCCTGTTTGACTGAACAGTAAGCTGTGTGCCTGTTAGACTGAGCAGTGAGCCGTGTGTGTAACAGGCACACAGCTTACTGTTCAGTCAAATAGGCACACACAGCTCAGTGCTCAGTGTAACACAGGCGCACACAGCTCACTGCTCAGTCTAACAGGCACGCACAGCTCACTGCTCAGTCTAACAGGCACACACAGCTCAGTCTAACAGCACACACAGCTCAGTGCTCAGTCTAACAGGCACACACAGCTCAGTGCTCAGTCTAACAGCACACACAGCTCAGTGCTCAGTCTAACAGGCACACACAGCTCAGTGCTCAGTCTAACAGGCACACACAGCTCAGTGCTCAGTCTAACAGGCACACAGCTCAGTGCTCAGTCTAACAGGCACACAGTTCAGTGCTCAGTCTAACAGGCACACACAGCTCAGTGCGCAGTCTAACAGGCACACGCAGCTCAGTGCTCAGTCTAACAGGCACACAGCTCAGTGCTCAGTCTAACAGGCACACACAGCTCAGTGCTCAGTCTAACAGGCACACGCAGCTCAGTCCTCAGTCTAACAGGCACACACAGCTCAGTGCTCAGTCTAACAGGCACACGCAGCTTACTGCTCAGTCTAACAGGCACACACAGCTCAGTGCGCAGTCTAACAGGCACACGCAGCTCAGTGCTCAGTCTAACAGGTGGACACAGCTCAGTGCTCAGTGCAACACAGGCACAAGAGCTCAGTGCTCAGTGTAACACAGGCACACACAGCTCAGTGCTCAGTCTAACAGGCACACAGCTTATTGTTCAGTCTAACAGGCACACACAGCTCAGTGCGCAGTGTAACACAGGCATGCACAGCTCAGTGCTCAGTCTAACAGGCACACACAGCTCAGTGCTCTGTGTAACACAGGCACGCACAGCACACTGCTCAGTCTAACAGGCACACACAGCTCACTGCTCAGTCTAACAGGCACACGGCTCAGTGCTCAGTCTAACAGGCGCACACATCTCAGTGCTCAGTCTAACAGGCACACCCATCTCAGTGCTCAGTCTAACAGGCACACCCAGCTCAGTGCGCAGTCTAACAGGCACACAGCTCAGTGCTCAGTCTAACAGGCACTCACAGCTCAGTCAGCAGTCTAACAGGCACACAGAGCTCAGTGCGCAGTCTAACAGGCACACACAGCTCAGTGCGCTAACAGGCACACACAGCTCAGTGCTCAGTCTAACAGGCAAACACAGCTCAGTGCTCAGTCTAACAGGCACACAGCTCAATGCTCAGTCTAACAGGCACACAGCTCAGTGCGCAGTCTAACAGGCACACACAGCTTAGTGCGCAGTCTAACAGGCGGACACAGCTCAGTGCACAGTCTAACAGGCGCACACAGCTCACTGCTCAGTCTAACAGGCACACACAGCTCAGTGCTCAGTCTAACAGCACACACAGCTCAGTGCTCAGTCTAACAGGCACACACAGCTCAGTGCTCAGTCTAACAGCACACACAGCTCAGTGCTCAGTCTAACAGGCACACACAGCTCAGTGCTCAGTCTAACAGGCGCACACAGCTCAGTGCGCAGTCTAACAGGCACACACAGCTCAGTGCTCAGTGCAACACAGGCACACAGAGCTCAGTGCTCAGTGTAACACAGGCACACACAGCTCACTGCTCAGTCTAACAGGCACACAGCTTATGTTTCAGTCTAACAGGCACGCACAGCTCACTGCTCAGTCTAACAGGCACACACAGCTCACTGCTCAGTCTAACAGGCACACGCAGCTCACTGTTCAGTCTAACAGGCACACTCAGCTCAGTGCTCAGTGTAACACAGGCACACACAGCTCATTGCTCAGTCTAACAGGCACACAGCTTATTGTTCAGTCTAACAGGCACACACAGCTCAGTGCGCAGTGTAACACAGGCATGCACAGCTCTGTGCTCAGTCTAACAGGCACACACAGCTCAGTGCTCAATGTAACACAGGCATGCACAGCTCAGTGCTCAGTCTAACAGGTACACACAGCTCACTGCTTAGTCTCACAGGCACACAGCTCTGTGCGCAGTCTAACAGGCACACACATCTCAGTGCTCAGTCTAACAGGCACACATAGCTCACTGCTCAGTCTAACAGGCACACACAGCTCAGTGCTCAGTCTAACAGGCACACAGCTCAATGCTCAGTCTAACAGGCACACAGCTCAATGCTCAGTCTAACAGGCACACACAACTCAGTGCACAGTCTAACAGGCACACAGCTCAGTGCGCAGTCTAACAGGCACACACAGCTTAGTGCGCAGTCTAACAGGCACACATAGCTCAGTGCGCAGTCTAACAGGCACACACAGCTCAGTGCTCAGTCTAACAGGCACACACAGCACAGTGCTCAGTCTAACAGGCACACAGCTCAGTGCGCAGTCTAACAGGCACACACAGCTCAGTGCGCAGTCTAACAGGCACACACAGCTCAGTGCGCAGTCTAACAGGCACACACAGCTCAGTGCGCAGTCTAACAGGCGCACACAGCTCACTGCTCAGTGTAATACACACACGGCTCACTGTTCAGTCTAACAGGCACACAGCCTACTGTTCAGTCAAACAGGCACACACAGCTCAGTGCTCAGTGTAACACAGGCACGCACAGCTCAGTGCTCAGTCTAACATGCACACGCTGCTGAGTGCTCAGTCTAACAGAAACACGCTGCTCAATGCTCAGTCTAACAGGCACACAGCTCAGTGCTCAGACTAACAGGCACACAGCTCAGTGCTCAGTCTAACAGGCACACAGCTCAGTCCTCAGACTAACAGGCACACACAGCTCAGTGCTCAGTCTAACAGGCAAACACAGCTCACTGCTCAGTCTAACAGGCACACACAGCTCACTGCTCAGTCTAACAGGCACACGCAGCTCAGTGCGCAGTCTACAGGCACATGCAGCTCAGTGCTCAGTATAACAGGCACACACAGCTCAGTGCGCAGTCTAACAGGCACACACAGCTCAGTGCTCATTCTAACAGGCATGCACAGCTCAGTGCTCAGTCTACAGGCACACGCAGCTCAGTGCTCAGTCTAACACAGGCACACGCAGCTCAGTGCGCAGTCTAACACAGGCACACACAGCTCAGTGCTCAGTCTAACAGGCACACACAGCTCAGTGCGCAGTCTAACAGGCACACACAGCTCAGTGCGCAGTCTAACAGGCACACACAGCTCAGTGCGCAGTCTAACAGGCACACAGCTCAGTGCTCAGTCTAACAGGCACATGCAGCTCAGTGCGCAGTCTAACAGGCACACACAGCTCAGTGCGCAGTCTAACAGGCACACACAGCTTACTGCTCAGTGCAACACGGGCACACAGAGCTCAGTGCTCAGTCTAACACAGGAACACACAGCTCAGTGCTCTGTCTAACAGGCACACACAGCTCAGTGCGCAGTCTAACAGGCACACACAGCTCAGTTCTCAGTGCAACATGGGCACACAGAGCTCAGTGCTCAGTCTAACACAGGAACACACAGCTCACTGCTCAGTCTAACAGGCACACAGCTTACTGTTCAGTCAAAGAGGCACACACAGCTCACTGCTCAGTGTAATACACACACGGCTCACTGCTCAGTCTAACACAGGAACACACAGCTTACCGTTCAGTCAAACAGGCGCACACAGCTCAGTGCGCAGTCTAACAGGCACACACAACTTAGTGCTCAGTCTAACAGGCGCACACAGCTCAATGCTCAGTGCAACACGGGCACACAGAGCTCACTGCTTAGTCTAACATGCACACGCAGCTCAGTGCTCAATCTAACGGGCACACAGAGCTCAGTGCTCAATCTAACGGGCACACAGAGCTCAGTGCTCGGTCTAACAGGAACACACAGCTCAGTGCTCAGTCTAACAGGCACACACAGCTCAGTCTAACAGCACACGCAGCTCAGTGCTCAGTCTAACAGGCACACACAGTTCAGTGCTCAGTCTAACAGGCACACACAGCTCACTGCTCAGTCTAACAGCACACGCAGCTCAGTTCTCAGTCTAACAGGCACACACAGTTCAGTGCTCAGTCTAACAGGCACACACAGCTCACTGCTCAGTCTAACAGGCACACACAGCTCAGTGTGCAGTCTAACAGGCACACACAGCTCAGTGCGCAGTCTAACAGGCACACAGCTCAGTGCTCAGTCTAACAGGCACACACAACTCAGTGCTCAGTCTAACAGGCACACACAGCTCAGTGCTCAGTCTAACAGGCACACACAGCTCACTGCTCAGTCTAACAGGCACACACAGCTCAGTGTGCAGTCTAACAGGCACACACAGCTCACTGCTCAGTCTAACAGGCACACACAGCTCAGTGCGCAGTCTAACAGGCACACAGCTCAGTGCTCAGTCTAACAGGCACACACAACTCAGTGCTCAGTCTAACAGGCACACACAGCTCAGAGCTCAGTGCAACACGGGCACACAGAGCTCAGTGCGCTGTCTAACAGGCACACACAGCTCAGTGCGCAGTCTAACAGGCACACACAGCTCAGTGCTCAGTCTAACAGGCACACACAGCTCAGTGCTCAGTCTAACACAGGCACACACAGCTCAGTGCTCAGTCTAACACAGGCACACACAGCTCAGTGCGCAGTCTAACAGGCGCACACAGCTCAGTGCGCAGTCTAACAGGCGCACACAGCTCAGTGTGCAGTCTAACAGGCGCACACAGCTCACTGCTCAGTCTAACAGGCACACACAGCTCAGTGCGCAGTCTAACAGGCGCACACAGCTCAGTGTTCAGTCTAACAGGCACACACAGCTCAGTGTGCAGTCTAACAGGCACACACAGCTCAGTGCATAGTCTAACAGGCACACACAGCTCAGTGCGCAGTCTGACAGGCAGACACAGCTCAGTGCGCAGTCTAACAGGCAGACACAGCTCAGTGCGCAGTCTAACAGGCGCACACAGCTCACTGCTCAGTGTAACACACACATGGCTCACTGCTCAGCGTAACACACACACGGCTCACTGCTCAGTGTAACACACACATGGCTCACTGCTCAGTTTAACACACACACGGCTCACTGCTCAGTGTAACACACACACACATCACTGCTCAGCGTAACACACACACACATCACTGCTCAGCGTAACACACACACACACATCACTGCTCAGCGTAACACACACACACATCACTGCTCAGTGTAACACACACACACATCACTGCTCAGCGTAACACACACACACATCACTGCTCAGCGTAACACACACACACATGACTGCTCAGCCTAACTCTCTCACACATCACTGCTCAGTCTAACACACACACATCACTGCTCAGCGTAACACACACACATCACTGCTCAGCGTAACACACACACATCACTGCTCAGCGTAACACACACACACATCACTGCTCAGCGTAACACACACACACATCACTGCTCAGCGTAACACACACACGCATCACTGCTCAGTGAAATACAGGCACACAGCTCACTGCTCTGTGAAATACAGGCACACAGCTCACTGCTCTGTAAAATACAGGCACACAGCTCACTGTTCTGTAAAATACAGGCACACAGCTCACTGCTCTGTAAAATACAGGCACACAACTCACTGCTCTGTGAAATACAGGCACACAGCTGACTGTTCTGTGAAATACAGGCACACAGCTCACTGCTCTGTAAAATACAGGCACATAGCTCACTGCTCTGTAAAATACAGGCACACAGCTCACTGTTCTGTGAAATACAGGCACACAGCTCACTGCTCAGTGAAATACAGGCACACTGCTCTGTGAAATACAGGCACCCAGCTCACTGCTCTGTGAAATACAGGCACACAGCTCACTGCTCTGTGAAATACAGGCACACAGCTCACTGCTCTGTAAAATACAGGCACACAGCTCACTGCTCTGTAAAATACAGGCACACAGCTCACTGCTCTGTAAAATACAGGCACACAGCTCACTGCTCTGTGAAATACAGGCACACAGCTCACTGCTCTGTAAAATACAGGCACACAGCTCACTGCTCTGTAAAATACAGGCACACAGCTCACTGCTCTGTAAAATACTGGCACACAGCTCACTGTTCTGTGAAATACAGGCACACAGCTCACTGCTCAGTGAAATACAGGCACACTGCTCTGTGAAATACAGGCACCTAGCTCACTGCTCTGTGAAATACAGGCACCCCAGCTCACTGCTCTGTGAAATACAGGCACACAGCTCACTGCTCTGTGAAATACAGGCACACAGCTCACTGCTCTGTGAAATACAGGCACACTGCTCTGTGAAATACAGGCACCCAGCTCACTGCTCTGTGAAATACAGGCACCCAGCTCACTGCTCTGTGAAATACAGGCACACAGCTCACTGCTCTGTGAAATACAGGCACACAGCTCACTGTTCTGTGAAATACAGGCACACAGCTCACTGTTCTGTGAAATACAGGCACACTGCTCTGTGAAATACAGGCACCCAGCTCACTGCTCTGTGAAATACAGGCACACCAGCTCACTGCTCTGTGAAATACAGGCACACAGCTCACTGCTCTGTGAAATACAGGCACACTGCTCACTGCTCAGTGTAACACAGACACAAAGAGCACTGCAGACTCACAGACGGGCACAGAGCTGCTGTCAATGTCGGATTTATCATCTGCTTCAAGGCTGCTGGTCTTTATGACAGGACGTGTGGGGTCTGGAATTCCGGATGCAGGCTCCTGACCATCATCCAGAAACTACTGCAAAGTGCACACATGGGCAATGGCTGTCAGGGCGTGCTGGTGGGCGGGACAAGGTACACATGCGGTAAGATCAGCCTGTGCTGGGCTCTCTCCTTGCAGCACTTGCTGTCTAGGATCTCAGTTGGGGGATAGCTGTCATACTGCAGCTAGAGGCAGCACCTGGAGCTGTGCAAATTGGGTGTTTGGGGGAGGGGGAGGTGCTGGGGGTTTCCAAGGGCAGGAGAAAGGAATATCATAATGGAGCTGGAAACTGTGGAAAGGCTGCCTGTTTGGAGGGTGATTCTCAGGTCTGCTTTTTCAGTGAGTGATCTTGAACACAATTCCCACAGGCTGTTCTCATTCTCGTGTTCCCTCCAAAGGAAACTGTCCAGTTTGGAGATGACAGGAAGCAGAAGTTTTATAGAAACAGTATTCGATTCTCACCTTGAGCCCTCAGCTCGCTCTCTGCTGTCTCCCTCATAGGGCATCCTCAAAAAAAATAATCAAAGTTCAAATTTAGAACAAAAATTGGAACAACTTGTTACACAGGCTGCAGTAAAACTGGAGGTGGCCCAGCCTTACCCAGGATCCCAGGCTTCTGAACCCTGATCGAGTGCGTTTCGGAGAATCAGGAATTTCTACATGTGTGCACTTTAACCCTTTCCCAGACAACATCCACCTCCAGCTCTCCCATCCGTTGGCCCCTTCTCTCACAGTGCTGCAATCTAAGTGGAACCCGGGCTTTTCTCTCCCTTCGCTTTCTCACAGTCAGCAGCTATCAACTTAGAGAATGCTTCCCTCAGCATCTCTGAACCAGGCACTGAGCTCAGTATCCACTGTCAGTCTGTGTGTGTAGAAAGCTGGGACCCACCTCTCTCACTTCAAGCCTGCGATATTCCCACCACTGCCATTCAGCACCCACTTCCTCCCCTCTCTCCACCCTGCCCGACTCCCCCACTGGAGCCCTTCCAACCTTTTCCAATCCTGTGATTTCTGGATTTTACACACCAGCTGCACTTGAAGTGTGCAAAGTGTGAAACGCAGAGGGTGGGGTCAATTCTGCCTATTTCAATTGGTTTAACAGAGTTTCTGCAGAGTCAGGCAACAGAACAGGGTGTACCATTAATACAACTGTCTAATACAAGGTGCAATTAAATAGGGAGAAGCTTAAAATACCAGTCAGCTGGGATATGATTGCTGGATTCCTGGACAAAGAGTCCCACCAGTTAAGAAATGGACAGAGTATCAGGGAATCTGTGTGGTGCCTCTCCAGCAACACAAGCCATGGGGAGAGTCAGTCAGAGTGACCCACAGCCAGAATCACAGCACAATCCATCTCCGCTCGTCCCCTGCTTGCAGCCCAGTTTAACGGTGTGGGTACGACATGTCACTGCAGCTTTCCAATTCAGGCCGGGCCACACTCGGCAAGTCGCTGGCCTCTTCACACCGAGTCGCTGTTTAATATCTAGCTGCCTCTGGCTGACTGAGAGACCATGCATGAAGTGATGGCTTGGTGATCATATACAGCCATTCCAAACCACTGCCAGGAGCCTGTTGGCAGACATGTCACAGAATCCACCTTACAGGGATGGAGCGGATTTCATCACAGACAGAGCATATTCCACTAAAGCACAGCTATAAGCACACACTGCACCTGCCTGACTGGGAACAATGTACACAGAGGAACAATGTCTAAGGGGCTTTACCCAAACGTTAACCCTGAGGGGACAAGGACACAATCCTCACCCATGCTTTCAATGGTCTTGCTGAATGAGTCACAGTGCAATTTTTGCGATGGGGTAGCTATGAATGTTTTGGGGACAATGAACTGCTGTTCGGTGTACTCACAAAACCCACAGGGACTTGAATCTTCTCAGCTTTGTATTCCTGGCCCCAGGCTATACACAGAGCTCCAGCAGGAGGAGTAAATTTCATCCCAACATGTGAAACTTGACCAATCTCCACACTGCCTTCTATAGCATCCTCCCACTGACAGAATATTCACACTGCTGTCCCTCTCCAATCTCCACACTGCCTTCTATAGCAACCTCCCACTTACAGAATATCCACACTGCTGTCCCTCTCCAATCTCCACACTGCCTTCTGTAGCAACCTCCCACTGACAGAATATCCACACTGCTGTCCCTCTCCAATCTCCACACTGCCTTCTGTAGCAACCTCCCACTGACAGAATATCCACACTGCTGTCCCTCTCCAATCTCCACACTGCCTTCTGTAGCAACCTCCCACTGACAGAATATCCACACTGCTGTCCCTCTCCAATCTCCACACTGCCTTCTGTAGCAACCTCCCACTGACAGAATATCCACACTGCTGTCCCTCTCCAATCTCCACACTGCCTTCTATAGCAACCTCCCACTGACAGAATATCCACACTGCTGTCCCTCTCCAATCTCCACACTGCCTTCTGTAGCAACCTCCCACTGACAGAATATCCACACTGCTGTCCCTCTCCAATCTCCACACTGCCTTCTATAGCAACCTCCCACTGACAGAATATCCACACTGCTGTCCCTCTCCAATCTCCACACTGCCTTCTGTAGCAACCTCCCACTGACAGAATATCCACACTGCTGTCCCTCTCCGTCCGACAGCTTGTTCCACTGCTGAGGTGCAAAGCTACAGGAGAGCACCCAATGGTCACTAGCACTTTGACAACTCAGCTAGTGGACTGTGAGGTGTATCGCCACTGGGCCAAGTCCTGTCTGTTCACAGCAGACATGCTTTCCAGCAGCAGAGCAGTGAGTGATGGAGGATCCAGGACAAGGTATCGCCTTGAGTCCTGGGGCGCAACTGTAAAACATAGATGGGATCGACACACAAACACAGGAACAGATCCCTTGGAGTTCAGGCTGATAGCGCAGATACTGATCACATTCTATTCATTTCAGAAAGTTATTGATCAATTTAGGGTGAGATATTGATCAAATCGGGATTGATTTCAGGGGGTGAGATTCTGATCGAGCTGGGATGGATTTCAGGGTGAGATACTGACCGAGTCGGGATTGATTTCAGGGGCTGCGTTATTGACCGAGTTGGGATCGATTTCGGGGTGAGATACTGATCGAGTTGGGACGGATTTCAGGGTGATATACTGATCGAGTTGGGATTGATTTCATGAGGTGAGTTATTGACCGAGTTGGTATTGATTTCAGGGGGTGAGTTATTGACTGAGTTGGGATTGATTTCAGGGGGTGAGTTATTGACTGAGTTGGGATTGATTTCACGGTGAGATACTAATCGAGTTGGGACTGATTTCAGGGTAAGATACTGATCGAGTTGGGATTGATTTCAGGGTAAGATACTGATCGAGTTGGGATTGATTTCAGGGTAAGGTACTGAGCGAGTTGGGATAGATTTCAGGGGATGAGTTATTAATCCGAGTTGGGATTGATTTCAGGGTGAGATACTGACCAAGATGGGAATGATTTCATGGGGTGAATTATTGACCGAGTTGGGAATGATTTCAGCGGGTGAGTTACTGACCCGAGTCGGGATTGATTTCACGGGGTGAGTTATTGGCTCTGTTGGGATTGATTTCAGGGGGTGAGTTATTGACCGGGTCAGGATTGATTTCAGGGGGTGAGTTATTGACCGAGTTGGGATTGATTTCAGGGTGAGATACTGATCGAGTTGGGATTGATTTCATGAGGTGAGTTATTGACCGTGTTGGTATTGATTTCAGGGGGTGAGTTATTGACTGAGTTGGGACTGATTTCACGGTGAGATACTTAGCGAGTTGGGATTGATTTCAGGGTAAGATACTGACCGAGATGGGAATGATTTCAGGGGTGAATTATTGACCGAGTTGGGAATGATTTCAACGGGTGAGTTACTGATCGAGTTGGGATTGATTTCATGAGGTGAGTTATTGACCGTGTTGGTATTGATTTCAGGGGGTGAGTTATTGACTGAGTTGGGATTGATTTCACGGTGAGATACTGATCGAGTTGGGATTGATTTCAGGGTAAGGTACTGAGCGAGTTGGGATAGATTTCAAGGGATGAGTTATTAATCGAGTTGGGATTGATTTCAGGGTGAGATACTGACCAAGATGGGAATGATTTCAGGGGGTGAATTATTGACCGAGTTGGGAATGATTTCAGCGGGTGAGTTACTGACCGAGTCGGGATTGATTTCACGGGATGAGTTATTGACCGAGTCGGGATTGATTTCAGGTGGTGAGTTATTCACCGAGTTGGGTTTGATTTCAGGGTGAGATACTGATCGAGTTGGGATTGATTTCAGGGTGAGATAATGACCGAGTTGGGATTGATTTCAGGCGGAGTTATTGACAGATTCGGGATTCATTTCAAGGGGTGAGATATTGACCGAGTTGGGAGTGATTTCAGGGTGAGATATTGACTGAGTCGGGATTGATTTCAGGGTGAGTTACTGCTCGAGTTCGGATTGATTTCAGGGGGTGAGTTATTGACCGAGTTGGGATTGATTTCAGGGGGTGAGATACTAATTGAGTTGGGATTGATTTCAGGGGGTGAGATACTTGGGATTGATTTCACGGTGAGATACTGATCGAGTTGGGATTGATTTCAGGGTGAGATACTGACCGAATTAGGATTGATTTCAGGAGGTGAGCTATTGACCGAGTCGGGATTGATTTCAGGGAGTGAGTTATTCACCGAGTTGGGATTGATTTCAGGGTGAGATACTGACCGAGTTGGGATTGATTTCAGGGGGTGAGTTATTGACCGATTTGGGATTCATTTCAAGGGGTGAGATATTGACCAAATTGGGATTGATTTCAGGGTGAGATATTGACTGAGTTGGGATTGATTTCAGGGGGTGAGTTATTGACCGAGTTCGGATTGATTTCAGGGGGTGAGTTATTGACCGAGTTGGGATGGATTTCGGGGGTGAGTTATTGACCGATTCAGGATTCATTTCAGGGGGTGAGATATTGACCGAGTTGGGATTGATTTCAGGGTGAGATACTGATCGAGTCGGGATTGATTTCAGGGGGTGAGATGCTGAACGAGTCGGGATTGATTTCAGGGTGAGTTATTGACCGAGTCGGGATTGATTTCAGGAGATGAGTTATTGACCGAGTTGGGATTGATTTCAGGAGGTGAGTTATTGACTGAGTTGGGATTGATTTCAGGCGGTGTTATTGACTGAGTTGGGATTGTTTTCAGGATGAGATACTGATCGAGTTGGGATTGATTTCAGGTCGTGAGTTATTGATCGAGTTGGGACTGATTTGAGGGTGAGGTATTGATCGAGTTGGGACTGATTTGAGGGTGAGGTATTGATCGAATTGGGACTGATTTGAGGGGGTGAGTTATTGACCGAGTTGGAATTGATTTCAGGCTAAGATACTGAGCGAGTTGGGATAGATTTCAGAGTGAGATATTGATCGAGTTGGGAATGATTTCAGGGGGTGAGTTATTGACTGAGTCGGGATTGATTTCAGGGGGTGCTATTGACTGAGTTGGGATTGTTTTCAGGGTGAGATACTGCTCGAGTTGGGATTGATTTCAGGTCGTGAGTTATTGATCGAGTTGGGACTGATTTGAGGGTGAGGTATTGATTGAGTTGGGACTGATTTGAGGGTGAGGTATTGATTGAGTTGGGACTGATTTGAGGGTGAGGTATTGATCGAGTTAGGACTGATTTGAGGAGGTGAGTTACTGACAGAGTTGGAATTGATTTCAGGGGGTAAGTTATTGACCGAATCGGGATTGATTTCAGGCTAAGATACTGATCGAGTAGGGATTGATTTCAGGGTGAGTTATTGACCGAGTCGGGATCGATTTCAGGAGGTGAGTTATTGACCGAGTTGGGATTGATTTCAGGGGGTGTTATTGACTGAGTTGGGATTGTTTTCAGGGTGAGATACTGATCAAGTTGGGATTGATTTCAGGTCGTGAGTTATTGATTGAGTTGGGACTGATTTGGGGGTGAGTTATTGATCGAGTTGGGACTGATTTGAGGGTGAGGTATTGATCGAGTTGGGACTGATTTGAGGAGGTGAGTTATTGACCGAGTTGGAATTGATTTCAGGGGGTAAGTTATTGACCGAATCGGGATTGATTTCAGGCTAAGATACTGAGCGAGTTGGGATAGATTTCAGAGTGAGATACTGATCGAGTTGGGAATGATTTCAGAGGTTGAGTTATTGACCGAGTTGGAATTGATTTCAGGAGGTGTGTTATTGCCCGGTCTGGATTGATTTCAGGGGGTGAGTTATTGACCGGGTCAGGATTGATTTCAGGGGGTGAGTTATTGACTGAATCGGGATTGATTTCAGGGGGTGAGTTATTGACCGAGTCGGGATCGATTTCAGGGGGTGAGTTATTGACCGAATCGGGATTGATTTCAGGCTAAGATACTGAGCGAGTTGGGATAGATTTCAGAGTGAGATACTGATCGAGTCGGGATTGATTTCAGGGTGAGTTATTGACCGAGTCGGGATTGATTTTAGGAGGTGACTTATTGACCGAGTCGGGATCGATTTCAGGGGGTGAGATATTGACCGAGTTGGGATTGATTTCAGGGGATGTTATTGACTGAGTTGGGATTGTTTTCAGGGTGAGATACAGATCGAGTTGGGATTGATTTCAGGTCGTGAGTTATTGATCGAGTTGGGACTGATTTGAGGGTGAGGTATTGATCGTGTTGGGACTGATTTGAGGGTGAGGTATTGATTGAATTGGGACTGATTTGAGGGGGTGAGTTATTGACCGAGTTGGGATTGATTTCAGGCTAAGATACTGAGCGAGTTGGGATAGATTTCAGAGTGAGATACTGATCGAGTTGGGAATGATTTGAGGGGGTGAGTTATTGACCGAGATGGAATTGATTTCAGGCTAAGATACTGAGCGAGTTGGGATTGATTTCAGGATGAGATACTGATCGAGTTGGGATTGATTTCAGGGGGTGAGTTATTGACCGAGTTGGAATTGATTTCAGGACGTGTGTTATTGCCCGGTCTGGATTGATTTCAGGGGGTGAGTTATTGACCGGGTCAGGATTGATTTCAGGGGGTGAGTTATTGACCGAGTCGGAATTGATTTCAGGGGGTGAGTTATTGACCGAGTCGGGATTGATTTCAGGGGGTGTTACTGACTGAGTTGGGATTGATTTCAGGTCGTGAGTTATTGATCGAGTTGGGACTGATTTGAGGATGAGGTATTGATCGAGTTGGGACTGATTTGAGGGTGAGGTATTGATCGAGTTGGGACTGATTTGAGGGTGAGGTATTGATCGAGTTGGGACTGATTTGAGGTTGAGGTATTGATCGAGTTGGGACTGATTTGAGGGTGAGGTATTGATCGAGTTGGGACTGATTTGAGGAGGTGAGTTACTGACAGAGTTGGAATTGATTTCAGGGGGTAAGTTATTGACCGAATCAGGATTGATTTCAGGCTAAGATACTGAGCGAGTTGGGATAGATTTCAGAGTGAGATACTGATCGAGTTGGGATTGATTTCAGGGTGAGTTATTGACTGAGTTGGGATTGATTTTAGGGGGTGAGTAACTGACTGATTCGGGATTGATTTCAGGGGGTGAGTTATTGACTGAGTTGGGATTGATTTTAGGGGGTGTTACTGACTGATTCGGGATTGATTTCAGGAGGTGAGTTATTGACCGTGTCGGGATTGATTTCAAGGGGTGAGTTATTGACTGAATCGGGATTGATTTCAGGGGGTGAGTTATTGACTGAATCGGGATTGATTTCAGGGGGTGAGTTATTGACCGAGTCGGGATTGATTTCAGGGGGTGAGATATTGACCGAGTTGGTATTGATTTCAGGGTGAGATACTGATTGAGTCGGGATTGATTTCAGGAAGTTAGATACTGATCGAGTCGGGATTGATTTCAGGGTGAGTTATTGACTGAGTTGGGATTGTTTTCAGGGTGTGATACTGACCGAGTCGGGATTGATTTCAGGAGGTGAGTTATTGACTGAGTCGGGATTGTTTTCAGGGTGTGATACTGATCAAGTCGGTATTGATTTCAGGGGGTGAGTTATTAATCGAGTTTGGATTGATTCCAGGGTGAGATACTGACCCAGTCGGGATTGATTTCAGAGGGTGAGATACTGATCCAGTTGGGAATGATTTCAGGGGGTGAGTTATTGATCGAGTTGGAACTGATTTCAGGAGGTGTGTTATTGCCCGGGTCTGGATTGATTTCAGGGGGTGACTTATTGATCGAGTCAGGATTGATTTCAGGGGGTGAGTTATTGATCGAGTCAGGATTGATTTCAGGAGGTGAGTTATTGACCGAGTCGGGATTGATTTCAGGGTGTGAGATACTGATCGAGTCAGGATTGATTTCAGGATGAGATACTGATCGACTTGGGATTGATTTCAGGTCGTGAGTTATTGATCGAGTTGGGACTGATTTGAGGGTGAGGTATTGATTGAGTTGGGACTGATTTGAGGGTGAGGTATTGATCGAGTTGGGACTGATTTGAGGAGGTGAGTTACTGACAGAGTTGGAATTGATTTCAGGGGGTAAGTTATTGACCGAATCGGGATTGATTTCAGGCTAAGATACTGAGCGAGTTGGGATAGATTTCAGAGTGAGATACTGATCGAGTCGGGATTGATTTCAGGGGATGAGTTATTGACCGAGTTGGAATTGATTTGAGGGGGTGAGTTATTGACCGAGTTGGAATTGATTTCAGGCTAAGATACTGAGCGAGTTGGGATAGATTTGAGTGAGATACTGATCGAGTTGGGAATGATTTCAGGGGTTGAGTTATTGACCGAGTTGGAATTGATTTCAGGAGGTGTGTTATTGCCCGGTCTGGATTGATTTCAGGGGGTGAGTTATTGACCGGGTCAGGATTGATTTCAGGGGGTGAGATGCTGAACGAGTCGGGATTGATTTCAGGGTGAGTTATTGACCGGGTCATGATTGATTTCAGGGGGTGAGTTATTGACCGAGTCGGAATTGATTTCAGGGGGTGAGTTATTGACCGAGTCGGGATTGATTTCAGGGGGTGTTATTGACTGAGTTGGGATTGTTTTCAGGGTGAGATACTGATCGAGTTGGGATTGATTTCAGGTCGTGAGTTATTGATCGAGTTGGGACTGATTTGAGGGTGAGGTATTGATCAAGTTGGGACTGATTTGAGGATGAGGTATTGATCGAGTTGGGACTGATTTGAGGGTGAGGTATTGATCGAGTTGGGACTGATTTGAGGGTGAGGTATTGATCGAGTTGGGACTGATTTGAGGGTGAGGTATTGATTGAGTTGGGACTGATTTGAGGGTGAGGTATTGATCGAGTTGGGACTGATTTGAGGAGGTGAGTTACTGACAGAGTTGGAATTGATTTCAGGGGGTAAGTTATTGACCGAATCGGGATTGATTTCAGGCTAAGATACTGAGCGAGTTGGGATAGATTTCAGAGTGAGATACTGATCGAGTCGGGATTGATTTCAGGGTGAGTTATTGACTGAGTCGGGATTGATTTCACGGAGTGAGTTATTGACTGAGTTGGGATTGATTTTAGGGGGTGAGTTACTGACTAATTCGGGATTCATTTCAGGGGGTGAGATATTGACCGAGTTGGTATTGATTTCAGGGTGAGATACTGATTGAGTCGGGATTGATTTCAGGAAGTTAGATACTGATCGAGTCGGGATTGATTTCAGGGTGAGTTATTGACTGAGTTGGGATTGTTTTCAGGGTGTGATACTGACCGAGTCGTGATTGATTTCAGGAGATGAGTTATTGACTGAGTCGGGATTGTTTTCAGGGTGTGATACTGATCAAGTCGGTATTGATTTCAGGGGGTGAGTTATTAATCGAGTTTGGATTGATTCCAGGGTGAGATACTGACCGAGTCAGGATTGATTTCAGAGGGTGAGATACTGATCCAGTTGGGAATGATTTCAGGGGGTGAGTTATTGACCGAGTTGGAACTGATTTCAGGGGGTGTGTTATTGCCCGGGTCTGGATTGATTTCAGGGGGTGAGTTATTGATCGAGTCAGGATTGATTTCAGGGGCTGAGTTATTGATTGAGTCAGGATTGATTTCAGGAGGTGAGTTATTGACCGAGTCGGGATTGATTTCAGGGGGTGAGATACTGATCGAGTCAGGATTGATTTCAGGATGAGATACTGATCGAGTTGGGATTGATTTTAGGTCGTGAGTTATTGATCGAGTTGGGACTGATTTGAGGGTGAGGTATTGATTGAGTTGGGACTGATTTGGGGGTGAGGTATTGATCGAATTGGGACTGATTTGGGGGTGAGATATTGATCGAGTTGGGACTGATTTGGGGGTGAGGTATTGATCGAGTTGGGACTGATTTGAGGGTGAGGTATTGATCGAGTTGGGACTGATTTGAGGGTGAGGTATTGATTGAGTTGGGACTGATTTGAGGGTGAGGTATTGATCGAGTTGGGACTGATTTGAGGGTGAGGTATTGATCGAGTTGGGACTGATTTGAGGAGGTGAGTTACTGACAGAGTTGGAATTGATTTCAGGGGGTAAGTTATTGACCGAATCAGGATTGATTTCAGGCTAAGATACTGAGCGAGTTGGGATAGATTTCACAGTGAGATACTGATCGAGTCGGGATTGATTTCAGGGTGAGTTATTGACTGAGTCGGGATTGATTTCAGGGGGTGAGATATTGATCGAGTTGGGACTGATTTGGGGGTGAGATATTGATCGAGTTGGGACTGATTTGGGGGTGAGATATTGATCGAGTTGGGACTGATTTGAGGGTGAGGTATTGATCGAGTTGGGACTGATTTGAGGGTGAGATATTGATCGAGTTGGGACTGATTTGGGGTGAGATATTGATCGAGTTGGGAATGATTTGAGGATGAGGTATTGATCGAGTTGGGACTGATTTGGGGGTGAGATATTGATCGAGTTGGGACTGATTTGGGGGTGAGATATTGATCGAGTTGGGACTGATTTGAGGGTGAGATATTGATCGAGTTGGGACTGATTTGGGGGTGAGGTACTGATCGAGTTGGGACTGATTTGAGGGTGAGATATTGATCGAGTTGGGACTGATTTGGGGGTGAGATATTGATCGAGTTGGGACTGATTTGGAGGTGAGATATTGATCAAGTTGGGACTGATTTGAGGGTGACATATTGATCAGGTTGTGACTGATTTGGGGGTGAGATATTGATCGAGTTGGGACTGATTTGAGGATGAGATATTGATCGAGTTGGGACTGATTTGAGGATGACATATTGATCAAGTTGGGACTGATTTGGGGGTGAGGTATTGATCGAGTTGGGACTGATTTGGGGGTGAGATATTGATCGAGTTGGGACTGATTTGGGGGTGAGATATTGATCGAGTTGGGACTGATTTGGGGGTGAGATATTGATCGAGTTGGGACTGATTTGGGGGTGAGATATTGATCGAGTTGGGACTGATTTGGGGGTGAGGTATTGATCGAGTTGGGACTGATTTGAGGGTGAGATATTGATCGAGTTGGGACTGATTGGGGGTGAGATATTGATCGAGTTGGGACTGATTTGGAGGTGAGATATTGATCGAGTTGGGACTGATTTGGCGGTGAGATATTGATCGAGTTGGGACTGATTTGAGGGTGAGATATTGATCGAGTTGGGACTGATTTGGGGGTGAGATATTGATCGAGTTGGGACTGATTTGGGGGTGAGATATTGATCGAGTTGGGACTGATTTGGCGGTGAGATATTGATCGAGTTGGGACTGATTTGGGGGTGAGATATTGATCAGGTTGTGACTGATTTGGGGGTGAGATATTGATCGAGTTGGGACTGATTTGAGGGTGAGGTATTGATCGAGTTGGGACTGATTTGGGGGTGAGATATTGATCGAGTTGGGACTGATTTGGGGGTGAGACATTGATCGAGTTGGGACTGATTTGGGGGTGAGATATTGATTGAGTTAGGGTTGATTTCAGGGGATACTTATTGATTGATTTGGGGCTCACCATGAGCTAATGCAGTGGCTGTTGTGCCCTCCCCAGTATTGCCCTCCAATGTTTACATTCCCAACTGGGGTCATTTGCCTATCAGCTGCCAACCTGACCTGGGTAAAAAGTGGTTTCCAACAGAATGGATGGCAGGCGAGTTATACGTATAGCAGATGGTGAGAATGTTGTCTGTCTTCTGGCAATGTTAAAACGACAAATGCCAAATAAACACAACCGTTAAACTCAACATAGAGCAGCAGCTAGCGAGTTAGTGTCATTTGAGGTTAGACCAAACATGCAGTGTGAGAAACAGCCCACACCCCACCTCCTCGCCCCCAGGTGGATACCCGCAGTACCCCAGCCTTGTCCTGCTTCAGCACAGGTCAATATACCATCACACCTCACCGTCCTGTCTCCTCTCATTCCAATCACGCGGGGTGGGGTCCAGTGGGGTGGGTTGGCGTGGGGTCCAGTGGTTCGGGGTGCAGTCCAGTGGGGTGGGTCAGGGTGCAGTCCAGGGGGGTGGGTTGGAGTGGGGTCCAGTGGGTCAAGGTGGGGTCCAGTGGGGTGGGTCAGGGTGGGGTCCAGCGGGGTGGGTCAGGGTGCGGTCCAGTGGGGTGGGTGGGGGTGGATTGAGGTGCGACAGGGGAAGCTGGGCTAAGGGATCTGGGTCTCTGATGTTGGACGATAATTTTTACTGCTCTCACAGACTGACTGAACTATCAGGGAGGAACTTACTGCCGGCAATGCTGAACAGAATAAACAGCACAGAGCACGGGTAGAGGCCACATTCAGTCTCTGATCAGTGCAGGGCTCAGCTTCATGGGGTGAGGAACCTGAGAGGGGCCTGACTGCTGTGGGAGCAGCAGAGATGCTCTCATAACCCAGCAACATTCAGACAGTGAAATATGGCGGGGTGTACACTTGCAGCATCTGAGGGGTTAACATTGTGGGGGCTGAATTCACGAGGGGAGTCCAGGGCTTCTCTTGGAGTGAAGCGATCGGGGGTGGGGGGAGGTGTGTTTAAGGCAACACAGGCTTGAAGGCTGAACTCTCCAAGACCCCATGTTACTAGCAGCAAACAGGGTGAAGCTGCCCCTGGTCAGTTAGAGAGAACGACCTTCTCCCCAGCTGCTCCCCCAGTGTCTCCGCTCCCTGAGGGATTGGTGTTAAACCTCCCGTCAGCCTCAGCCTTCGTACTGGGAACTCTCTGAAGAACAAACGGTGCTTTTAAAATAACAGCAAAACCAAACAAATCAAAGTCTGAACCCATAGGCGGGAAGCATTATTCCCAGATATT
This sequence comes from Isurus oxyrinchus, assembly GCA_026770705.1. Classification (NCBI taxonomy): domain Eukaryota; kingdom Metazoa; phylum Chordata; class Chondrichthyes; order Lamniformes; family Lamnidae; genus Isurus; species Isurus oxyrinchus. The sequence continues at coordinate 14,722,199 of JANJGN010000037.1, forward strand.
CCCAGACACTCCCAGATACTCCCTCCTCCTCAGGAAGCAGAGGGCTCCTGGCCCAGGTGAACATTCTTCCTGCACAAACCTGCCGTGTCAATGGGCTATTCCACCCCAAAGGCATCACAGCTCGCTGCAGCCTCTGTAGACACTGATGGCCTGTCCAGTGCTGGTTGATGGGGGGGGGGGGGGGATAGGAGGAGGAGGGTGATGGGGGGTGGAGGGTGTTGGGTCAGGGGGGAGAAGGGGAAAGTCCCACTAGACAAGCCGGTGGGGGAGATATTCTCTCACTCTTTATCGCCTCCCCAGGATGGGAAAGACTTGCCCCCGATAGCGAGTGTTCATCTGTCCACCAGCCCCAGGCACCATCACCCCCCTCGCCCACCGCATCTCCACCCACACCAGCAAACCAGCATGCGGCGCCTTAAAAACACACAAATCACGTTAAACCCTCAAAACACCAAACACAGTGAAGGAAAGAGAGAGAAAGAGTTGGGTGACAGGACAGGAGGAGTAATGGGAGCAGGATAGTCAGAGGTGTTAGTCACATAAGCAGCAAGGAAACATACAATGGGTGTGTGTTCCTACCTTCTCGCAAATCTGAAAGACAGATTTCTAAAAACAGAAACAAGAAGAGAGGTGTGAAGGGTACATGAGTCACACTGACCGACGCGACCATTGTTGACCCCTTGCAGCACACATTCAGCTGCAGCTCCCAGCAGCTCGACAGAAACGCCAGATACTTCACTGTTACATACAGTTCCCATTCCTCGCCGCTACCTTGACCCAGGAGCTATTTGGCTGTGGGTGGCACCACAGCGCTCACCCAATAGCCACCCACCCGTACTTGCCGGTAGGCGTCACTGGATTACGATTAATTGGGAGCTGTTACCCCCTCCCCTCTCCTCTACATCCACTGATGTAGCTGAAGACGGAGGTGCAGAGAGTGTCTGGTAGCAGCCTCACCTGTCTGTTCAACTGAACATTACTTTTGAGATTAAGGGCACCGGAGGACTTTGTCAGAAAACAGACTGCCACATCTTCCTGGGCAGAACAGATCTACCAGGAGGCTGAATAATGAAGGGACAGACACCCTTAATCAGTTTCAAATGGTTTATTGTGTGGTGTGTGTGGGGGATGGGACAAGAGGAGGGGCCCTGCCACTTTCAGGGGCACTGGAGGAGGGGGAGCCCAGGCTGCCACCCACTTGCTCTGAATTCCAGCCACAGGGTTTACAGCAGTGCCCATTAACGTGTGAGCGAGTGAGTGAATGGTAGCCAGCATGTTCATGGGCCTTAAGGGTGGCCAGGAATCAAGCAGAGTGAATGACTTGTTCACCGACATGGTGCGTGAACAACTTAACAAGAGAAGCCTCGTCCCACACTTCAACCCGGTCGCAGTATCTGGAGACCCAAGGCATGCTTCCTGCTGGCAGCATCTTTGTTCCTGGCGCTGAAAGAAGCTGAAACAAGAAGCTCGCAATGATTCCAGGGTGACTGAGGGGATGCAGCAGGGACAATGGGGGAGGTATCACTTGCAGCACCAAGGCTCAACACCAGGTTAGAGATTGAAATACTACCGGGGGTAAAAGGGAGAAATTAAAACCCTGCAGGTCAATAGGTTTCCTTCTCCCCAAAAGCAGCACAGAAAAATTCCCCTTGACCAGCATGTCTCAATGGGGAAAGTCAGACAAGTGTGATCAGTTCCCCCCACCTCAAACAGCAAAGCACATAAACGACACACAGAGGGAGTTGATTCAGGGACACACAACATCAGGGGCAAAGGAAGAGAGCATCAGAAAACTGAGGAACCAGGCTAAGCCTTACTGTCACCAACACAAATATGACAACCCCCCCCCCCCCCCCGCCACCCCGTGCCTGGGGCCACTGCAGAGAACCATTTCTCCTTATTCAGCATTACCAACCCACAGGTAAGGAAGTGAAACTTGCTGCACATGTTGCAATAAAGCAGGCCCATTTCTTCCCGCTTTAACTAATAAGGTTATATCCACAATATCATTTTAAAAAATCAGGCACTTGTGTGTATTTCCTTCCTACAAAAGTTCATGACATTCACATTTTTCTATAAAAATGGAACATGCCTATGTAAACATGTCACATTGCAATTCTATCTTCCCACCAGTGGTGGAGCTATAGCATCTGTAGTTCACATTTCCCTGCTCAGCCTATGCTGCAGACACGTTCTGCTGCTCTGACAAAATCTGCCCCTCTGCTTGCAAAATGACTGCATTTCATTATTTCACTATAATTAGTAACATGATCAAAGAGGTTTGGAAATGGGAGCTCATGGACATTTGCCTCCTTGGTATAATTATTCCCCAATCTCTCATCCAACTCGAGCTGAACACCACGCCTGGCTTTCCAGGTGTAAGCACCAAGGAGATCGGCCAGTCTAGGATCACAGCTGCCACTTTACACAGGGTCCCAAATACACACAAGGTGACTTTTAATGTTACTTTGCTGGGACAACTGGAAGGATGCAATTTTCTACCCCAAGAGCCTGTACGTAATCAGTGGACGGGGGAGTGGGGGGTGGGGAAGAGAAAGCGAGACAGGGGAGGGGAGTGGGGTGGGAGAGAGAGAGAGAGAGAGAGAGACCAGGAGGGGGGTAGATGGTGGGGAGCGGCAGGGGTGGGGGTGAGATAGGGAGAGGGGGCAGACGGGGGGGCGCAGAGGGGGTAGACGGGGGGGGGCACAGAGGGGGTAGACGGGGGAGGCGCAGAGGGGGTAGACGGGGGGGGGCGCAGAGGGGGTAGATGGGGGGCGCAGAGGGGGGGTAGATGGGGGCGCAGAGGGGGTAGACAGGGGCGCAGAAGGGCTGGGGGGGGGCGGAGAGGGGCTAGACGGGGGGGCGGAGAGGGGCTAGACGGGGGGCGCAGAGGGGCTAGACGGGGCGGAGAGGAGTAGACGGGACGGAGAGGGGGTAGACGGGACGGAG
>JANJGN010000037.1:14730147-14801688 GCA_026770705.1 Isurus oxyrinchus
GGGAGGGGATACAGTCCAATATGGGTGAAATACGTGACTGGGGGAATACTAGATACACAATGGACAAATTCACAGGTTTAGCTGAGAGAGGAATTCAAAATCCTTCAACTCAACCAGCATCGGGGGAAAGGATTCTCACAGGTTAAGAGAGCAGGCAGCCAAGGGGTAACCCAAGACAGGGGCATCACCCATTACAAACCACAATAGCTCAGGCAGCCTTACCCAGACAGATCGTGCAGTGTGATCTAAAGCAGAAAGCAGTGGAGATCAGGACCACCAATTACAGCCCCTCTCTCCCCAACCCCAACCAGCCACCCATCCCCCACCCCGACACACACACACACACACACACACACACACACACACACAACCTCCACCTAGAAAGCTGTGGAGGGAAGCCATAGGGGGAGGGCAGTCAACTGAAAATGTCAATGCTGGGAGTGGGACAGTTTTTAGATAATGTAGAAATATGGGTCAGCCGAGATCAAAATGATGGAACAGGTTGGAGGGGCTGAATGGCCATCTCCTGTTTAAGTTCATGCAAGTCAGCTGCTCTGAGAGCGCCCAGGATTGACAGCCAGCTGATTAAAACGGTGTGTCTCTTGCTGCTATCCGCACAGTGCATAGAAAGATCGTCAGGCCTGCCTTGTTAACACCCCACACGAGCTGCATACCAATCCCTGGCCCAGTTCACAGCTTCAAAATCCACCGCACATGTGCAGCAAGCCCTGCCTCTCTCAATACTGTGCGCATTGCAGAACTCTGCACACACTCATTGACACAGTTATCACATCGGAGCTGGCCAGGCACTCCGGGGCACAGGAATCTCGGAGGATTTTACAGCCTATCCTGGCTCACTGTCCCGGTTCAGCGTTTAATCAGACCGGAAGATGATGTGCACAGGCCATGTGAAACTCTCCACAGCCAAGTTATTTAATTCACTCCGCTGCAGGATATCAGCCATCTTTGTGGCTACTTTTCTGTGCCTCCTTTTGGAAAGCCTTTTCTCCCCACCCCACTCTCTCTCTCTCTCTCTCCACCTCCCCCAAGCCATTCATTAACCAGCCAGTCAGACTCCCGGCTCTGCTGTTTGCTGATCATCCACTAGATGTCAGGCACGCGCAGGCGGACAGACAGTCAGGAGACCACAGCCAAACACTACTGCTCCCCCTGTCCACTGGGTCACCAGAGTGAGGGGGGGGGAGGGGGCCGTCGGGCAATCAGGGGAGGGTGTCCGGACCCACCTACTCCACAGCCTCTCACTTCCCCGAACACGGAGGTCCGCAGCCCTGCTCCCAGGAGGGAGCAGCGGACAGGCGGGGGCGGGGCTGGGCTGGGCCATTGCTGGGTGCCCCATCCCCAGCCTCCGAACCCCCAACCCGGGGCTCCCAGGGTCTTCCCCAGTGCCTCCTCCCTGCCGCCCCTTGGGCCTGTGAGATGCTGCTGGGCTACCAGGAGGGCAGCTCGGGGGGGGGGGGGGGGGGGGGGGGGGGGGGGTGTTGCTGTCTGCGGAGTACTGCGCTGATTCCAACAGCAGCAACCTACACTGAGCCCAGGGTGCTCAACCCCACTGGGCAGAGTGTTCAAACTGTGCTATCGGGGAGCGGGGCATAGGGCCTGACCCAGGTAATCGGAGGAACGATACAAGAGCACGATACCATTCGGCCCATCGAGCCTGTGCGGGCTCTTTTGAGTGGAGTTAGTGGATGAACTCCACTCCCGCCGGTTCCCTACAACCTCGGCGATGACTCCTTGGGGTAACTGGCCAATTCTGCTTCACAGAACAGGGCGGGGTGACTGCTTGGCAGCTTCTACGACGGCGGGTAACTAGCAGCACAGAGAAGTCCCAAGGGAGGGAAAATAACAGACGCGCTTTTTACCTGCGGACAAATTTGGAGGTGAATTTGCTGAAAATGCTGCCTGAAGCTCCTCTCCGTGACTGGCTGTTGCCGTGGGACAGCGTGGGTGAGGCAGGGGGACCGTTGAAAGCGGTGTTCTGTTGATCACGGAATTGGCGGAGTTGTCCCCCATCGATGGTGCGCCGGCTAGCCACACCCCTCGGGAAGTTGCTGGTGCTCAGTGGCTGCGCTGCTGATGTTGTGTGCGGAGGGTGAAGTGACGGGAATCCGCTGGGGTGCAGTGCTGTGGGGGGAGGGGGGGGTGGGGGCAACAGAGAAGAGGGGAAAGAACATTAACACGAACCTCACAAACAGACAGCAGCAAAACTCAGCTACTTCAGAGCCACATCACCAAGAGCACAAACACTGTCCAGTGCAGTGAGCTTTGGCAGGGAATGTCAGAGGGTCAGTACTGAGGGAGTGCCACACTGTCAGAGGGTCAGTACTGAGGGAGTGCTGCACTGTCGGAGGGTCAGTACTGAGGGAGTGCCGCACTGTCAGAGGGTCAGTACTGAGGGAGCGCCGCACTGTCGGAGGGTCAGTACTGAGGGAGTGCCGCACTGTCAGAGGGTCAGTACTGAGGGAGCGCCGCACTGTCAGAGGGTCAGTGCTGAGGGAGTGCCGCACTGTCAGAGGGTCAGTACTGAGGGAGTGCTGCACTGTCGGAGGGTCAGTACTGAGGGAGTGCTGCACTGTCGGAGGGTCAGTGCTGAGGGGAGCGCCGCACTGTCAGAGGGTCAGTACTGAGGGAGTGCCGCACTGTCAGAGGGTCAGTACTGAGGGAGTGCCGCACTGTCAGAGGGTCAGTGCTGAGGGAGTGCCGCACTGTCAGAGGGTCAGTACTGAGGGAGTGCTGCACTGTCGGAGGGTCAGTACTGAGGGAGTGCTGCACTGTCGGAGGGTCAGTGCTGAGGGAGCGCCGCACTGTCAGAGGGTCAGTACTGAGGGAGTGCCGCACTGTCAGAGGGGTCAGTACTGAGGGAATGCCGCACTGTCGGAGGGTCAGTACTGAGGGAGTGCCGCACTGTCAGAGGGTCAGTGCTGAGGGAGTGTCGCACTGTCGGAGGGTCAGTACTGAGGGGAGTGCCGCACTGTCAGAGGGTCAGTGCTGAGGGAGTGTCGCACTGTCAGAGGGTCAGTGCTGAAGGAGTGCCGCACTGTCAGAGGGTCAGTGCTGAGGGAGTGCCGCACTGTCAGAGGGTCAGTGCTGAGGGAGTGTCGCACTGTCGGAGGGTCAGTGCTGAGGGAGCGCCGCACTGTCAGAGGGTCAGTACTGAGGGAGTGCCGCACTGTCGGAGGGTCAGTACTGAGGGAGCGCCGCACTGTCAGAGGGTCAGTACTGAGGGAGTGCCGCACTGTCGGAGGGTCGGTACTGAGGGAGTGCCGCCCTGTCGGAGGGTCAGAACTGAGGGAGTGCTGCACTGTCAGAGGGTCAGTGCTGAGGGGAGTGCCGCACTGTCAGAGGGTCAGTGCTGAGGGAGCGCCGCACTATTGGAGGGTCAGTGCCGAGGGAGTGCTGCACTGTCGGAGGGTCAGTGCTGAGGGAGTGCTGCACTGTCAGAGGGTCAGTACTGAAGGAGTGCTGCACTGTCGGAGGGTCAGTACTGAGGGAGAGCCGCACTGTCAGAGGGTCAGTGCTGAGGGAGCGCCGCACTGTCGGAGGGTCAGTACTGAGGGAATGCCGCACTGTCGGAGGGTCAGTGCTGAGGGAGAGCCGCACTGTCAGAGGGTCAGTGCTGAGGGAGCGCCGCACTGTCGGAGGGTCAGTACTGAGGGAGCGCTGCACTGTCGGAGGGTCAGTACAGAGGGAGTGACGCACTATCGGAGGGTCAGTACTGAGGGAGTGCCGCACTGTCAGAGGGTCAGTACTGAGGGAGTGTCGCACTGTCGGAGGGTCAGTGCTGAGGGAGCGCCGCACTGTCAGAGGGTCAGTACTGAGGGAGTGCCGCACTGTCGGAGGGTCAGTACTGAGGGAGCGCCACACTGTCAGAGGGTCAGTACTGAGGGAGTGCCGCACTGTCGGAGGGTCAGTACTGAGGGAGTGCTGCACTGTCGGAGGGTCAGTGCTGAGGGAGCGCCGCACTGTCAGAGGGTCAGTACTGAGGGAGTGCCGCACTGTCAGAGGGTCAGTACTGAGGGAATGCCGCACTGTCGGAGGGTCAGTACTGAGGGAGTGCCGCACTGTCAGAGGGTCAGTGCTGAGGGAGTGTCGCACTATTGGAGGGTCAGTGCCGAGGGAGTGCTGCACTGTCAGAGGGTCAGTACTGAGGGAGCGCCGCACTGTCAGAGGGTCAGTACTGAAGGAGTGCTGCACTGTCGGAGGGTCAGTACTGAGGGAGAGCCGCACTGTCAGAGGGTCAGTGCTGAGGGAGCGCCGCACTGTCGGAGGGTCAGTACTGAGGGAATGCCGCACTGTCGGAGGGTCAGTGCTGAGGGAGAGCCGCACTGTCAGAGGGTCAGTGCTGAGGGAGCGCCGCACTGTCGGAGGGTCAGTACTGAGGGACGCTGCACTGTCGGAGGGTCAGTACAGAGGGAGTGACGCACTATCGGAGGGTCAGTACTGAGGGAGTGCTGCACTGTCGGAGGGTCAGTACTGAGGAAGCGCTGCACTGTCAGAGGGTCAGTACAGAGGGAATGCTGCACTGTCAGAGGGTCAGTACTGAGGGAGTGCTGCACTGTCGGAGGGTCAGTACTGAGGGAGCGCTGCACTGTCGGAGGGTCAGTACTGAGGGAGAGCCGCACTGTCAGAGGGTCAGTGCTGAGGGAGCGCTGCACTGTCGGAGGGTCAGTGCTGAGGGAGCGCCGCACTGTCAGAGGGTCAGTGCTGAGGGAGCGCCGCACTGTCGGAGGGTCAGTGCTGAGGGAGCGCTGCACTGTCGGAGGGTCAGTGCTGAGGGAGCGCTGCACTGTCAGAGGGTCAGTGCTGAGGGAGCGCTGGGCCGATAGAGGTGCTGTATATCTTGCCAACCTGTTCAGGTGGATGGTAAGGGTCCCACAGCACTACCATGGGGCTGGGAGCTGTGGGTAATTTTGCCCCCTGTACCTGGGCCAACATTTCAGTACCAGCGGCAATCTAAAACAACACTTCATGCATTTCACTGGAGTTTATTGGATCTTGCTGTGCACAAAAAAGCTCTTATGGTTTCCTCCTCTAACACTGAACTTGAGGCACTCAGAGATGTTAATGTGCCCCATCAGCACCTATATTGTGGGGTGAGGTGGTGGTGAAAGAGAATGAGAGTGTCTTGTGGAGTATGCAGCACCCATCCTTGGTGTATGTGAGGAGCTGGCTGAAATGCAGAGACCTGCTGTTCCACCATGGTGTGCAGCTCACTCCTCTGACCCCGAGTGACCCAGGCTCTCAGTCAGGCTGCCCACTGGAGCACTGACGGTGAATATTAATTCTGGCTTTTCTCCCTCTGCAGCGAGTGCTCCGCAGTGCAGGCAGGTTTCGAGAGAGACAGATCATTCAGTGAAGAGCAACCGGATCCTCCGGGGATAACGTTTGCATTATTCATGTAGAGAGAGGGTTTCCCTTCCACAGCTCCTGCTGCTTTCTCCTCTGGCAGCACCGAAAAAGGCTGCCTCAGGGTCTTAGTGCCCTCTGCCTCCTCCCTCCTGACCTCTCGGGTGGGATTTTTAGCTTGTCGGTTGGGCCTGGAAGCGGGCGTGAGGCTGACTGCCGCCCACGATGGGGCCCTGATATCGAGTTCACGTTGGCTGGCTGCTGATTGGCCAGCCAGTGTGAAACACGCAGGTCAGCACGCTGCTAGTGGGGAGGGGGCGCTGGGGGGGGGGGGGGGGGGGGGGGGGTGCCAGGGGAGAGGTGGCGGGGGGCTGGGGGAGAGGTCGGGGGGGGGGGGGGGGGGGGGCCGGGGAAGAGGGGGGTGGTGGGGGAGGGGGGGGGTGCCAGGGGAGAGGTGGCGGGGGGCCGGGGGAGAGGTCGGGGGGGGGGCCGGGGAAGAGGGGGGTGGTGGGGGAGGGGGGGCTGGGGAAGAGGGCGGGGCGGGGAAGAGGGGGTGGTGGGGGAGAGGAGGGGGGGGGCACCGGGGGCGGGAGAGGGGGGCTGGGGGTGGGTATGGGGGAGAGGGCGCCGAGGGAGGGGGGTGGCTGGGGGAGGGGGGGCTGGGGAAGAGGGGGGGAGGGGGGGGCTGGGGAAGAGGGGGGGAGGGGGGGCTGGGGAAGAGGGGGGCGCCGGGGGCGGAAGAGGGGGGGTACGGGGGAGAGGGGCAGAGGGGGGTGGGCGGAGGGGGGTTGGGGGAGGAGCAGCAGGGAGGGGGTGGGGGGTACACGCAGGAAAAGCTCCCGGGGCACACAGCTTCTTCACGGAGCTGATGATGTTAAAAAAAATCAGAAATAAACACTTCACAACGTTAAAAACCTGTCCCCGCTCAGAGTGACTCTGTCACATGGGCAGGGACACGTTACCTTCAATATTTAATTGTTCTTGGAAACCTCATCTCCTCACCGTGCTCCTCTTCTGACTCTCTGCTGGATCCATCCTGTGTGGCCTGTGGAGCTGCTTCAAGATCCTCTTCCTCCAGTGAGTCCCCCGAAACCAGTGTCAGATTGTGGAGAGTGCAGCATACACCCACCATCAGTGACACCCGCTCTGGGGGGTATTGGAGTGCTCCCCCTGACTGGTCCGGGCACCGGAACCACATCTTCAGAAGACCTATGGTCCTCTCTATCAATGCTCTTGTGGAGGCGTGACTCCTACTGTACCGCTGCTCTGCCCCTGTTCTTGGACGTCTAAGGGGCATCATGAGCCTTTGTCACCCAGCAGCCATCCATCCAGCCGGGCTGGAGCACTGAAGAGCCTCGGCACCTGGGAGTGTCTCAGGATATAAGCGTCATGGGAGCTGCCAGACTTGCATCTTGTGGTCACACACTATCTGGACGTTCGTCGAGCGGGATCCTCGAGTGCTTTCTTGTTGACGAAGGCACCCGGCTGACCCGCTGGCACCTTGATGCCCACGTGTGCGCAGCCGACGGCACCCTGAGCGAGGGGGAACCCAGCAATCGCTGTGAAGCCTTTGGCTCCCTCAGCCTGGCTGGCCTCGTCCGTACAGTAAAGAATAAAGGTCAGTACCCGCCTGAACAGAGCTTCTGTCACCAGCTGACTGGGAGACTCCACGCACATCCTCAGGGAAAGAGCCAGAGGTATGGAAGTTGATGCGTCTGTTGGAGCGTCCTTCGGCACTGCACCTCGGACATGTTGAGGTAGTTGCATCGCCGTCTGTAAACCCTGGCAGCAGGATAGTGGTGTCTTCTGCTGCCCCTAATGCCTGGGACTAGCTGCTGGCCCTGCCCCCCTTGTGCCTGCACCTCTCCTCCCACAGGTCCCTCCCCAGGAGGCTGCACTGGGACCCCCCGCCTCCTCTCCCTCCTGCCCCTCTCTTCCTCCTCAGAGGAGGAGGTGCCTCCAGCGGAGACCACAATCCCCATTCCCAGGGTGAGGGAAGGCTGCCTGATCCCTGGAAGGGTCCACACGGCCTGAACGCCCCAGGGGGCCTTGGAGACGCCAGTGAAATGAAGCCTGGAAATGCAGGTGATGCTATCAAGTGCAAATAAGCAACCAGCAACAAGCTATCTCCTAAAATGCTCACTACTCGCACTGGCAATGCTGCTGCCCCTTTTAATCCTGCCCTTGGGTAAGGCTTTGCAAATTGTGGGCTGCCCGCTTGCCAATTTTGCCCTTGTGAGGGGCGTGAAATCGTACGGGCAATGGGAACCCGGGTTTAATTGGGTTTTTAATGGTTCTGAGTGAGCTCGGGCTGAGCTCCAGCTCCCCTGCACTCCGGCTGACCGGGAGATTGTGCACATGTGGGTTGACCTTGGGATGTGTGTTTGGAGCAGTCACTGAGGATCAGACCCGACCGTTGCTATAATTCTACCACATGTAAACCCTGTAAAGGTTGCTGTGCCCAGGAAACTTGCCTTGGGCGCTGAGTGTCGTTGTTAGTCCCCGTGGATTTGGATGGGTGGACAGAGGTGGACATGGATTTTGAGTGCCGTGTCCTTGCTGAGGTCACAGACATGGAGGATATTCTGGAGCTTTGTGCTGATGAACTGGAGGATGAAAAGAAGTTTAATTAGTGCGAGTCCCTGCACAACACATCACTGTCCCCACCCCGACTCCACCCCACACGGCCCACCTGCACCAACCCCCACCAATCCAGCCAGGCCGGCCTTAAACCACCCCCACCCCACTGGGCCCGGCCTCACAACCCCGCCGGCCCTGGGGGGGAGCGTGGTGAGACGTGGGGGGAGTGCGCGGTGAGTGTGAGGAGAGTGCGCGGTGAGGCGTGGGGGGAGTGCGCGGTGAGTGTGGGGGAGCACACGGTGAGTGTGAGGGGAGAGTGCGCAGTGAGTGTGAGAGGGGGAGTGCGCGGTGAGTGTGGGGGGGAGAGTGCGCGGTGAGTGTGAGGGGGAGAGTGCGCGGTGAGTGTGGGGGGAGAGTGCGCGGTGAGTGTGGGGGGAGCGTGCGTGGTGAGTGTGGGGGAGTGAGCGGTGAGTGTGAGGGGAGAGTGCGCGGTGAGTGTGGGGGAGTGAGCGGTGAGTGTGAGGGAGTGAGCGGTGAGTGTGAGGGGAGAGTGCGTGGTGAGTGGGGGAGTGAGCGGTGAGTGTGAGGAGAGAGTGCGCGGTGAGTGGGGGAGTGAGCGGTGAGTGTGAGGGGAGAGTGCGCGGTGAGTGTGAGGGGAGGGTGCGCGGTGAGTGTGGGGGTAGAGTGCGTGGTGAGTGTGGGGGGGAGAGTGCGCGGTGAGTGTGAGAGTGCGCGGTGAGTGCGGGGGAGTGCGCGGTGAGTGTGGGGGAGAGTGCGCGGTGAGTGTGAGAGTGCGCGGTGAGTGTGGGGGGAGAGTGCGCGGTGAGTGTGAGAGTGCGCGGTGAGTGCGGGGGAGTGCGCGGTGAGTGTGAGGGGAGAGTGCGCAGTGAGTGTGAGGGGGGAGAGTGCGCGGTGAGTGTGGGGTAGAGTGCGTGGTGAGTCTGGGGGGAGAGTGCGTGGTGAGTGTGAGAGTGCGCGGTGAGTGCGGGGGAGTGCGCGGTGAGTGTGGGGGGAGAGTGCGCGGTGAGTGTGGGGGGAGAGTGCGCGGTGAGTGTGGGGGGAGAGTGCGCGGTGAGTGTGGGGGAGTGAGCGGTGAGTGTGAGGGGAGAGTGCGCAGTGAGTGTGAGGGGAGGGTGCGCGGTGAGTGTGGGGCAGAGTGCGTGGTAAGTCTGGGGGGAGAGTGCGCGGTGAGTGAGAGGGGGAGTGCGTGGTGAGTGTGGGGGGAGTGCGCGGTGAGTGTGGGGGGAGAGTGTGCGGTGAGTGGGTGAGAGTGCGTGGTGAGTCTGGGGGGAGAGTGCGCGGTGAGTGTGGGGGGAGAGTGCGCGGTGAGTGTGGGGGAGAGTGCGTGGTGAGTGTGGGGGAGTGCGCGGTGAGTGTGGGGGGAGAGTGCGCGGTGAGTGTGGGGTAGAGTGCGCGGTGAGTGTGAGTGCGCGGTGAGTGTGGGGTAGAGTGCGTGGTGAGTGTGGGGGGAGAGTGCGCGGTGAGTGTGAGAGTGCGCGGTGAGTGTGGGGTAGAGTGCGTGGTGAGTGTGGGGGGAGGGTGCGCGGTGAGTGTGAGAGTGCGCGGTGAGTGTGGGGGGGAGAGTGCGTGGTGAGTGTGAGAGTGCGCGGTGAGTGTGGGGGGAGAGTGCGTGGTGAGTGCGCGGTGAGTGTGGGGGGAGAGTGCGCGGTGAGTGTGGGGGAGTGCGCGGTGAGTGTGAGGGGAGAGTGCGTGGTGAGTGTGGGGGAGTGCGCGGTGAGTGAGGGGAGAGTGCGCGGTGAGTGTGAGGGGAGAGTGCGCGGTGAGTGTGGGGGGGAGAGTGCGCGGTGAGTGTGGGGGGAGAGTGCGCGGTGAGTGTGGGGGGAGAGTGCCTGGTGAGCGTGGGGGAGTGAGCGGTGAGTGTGAGGGGAGAGTGCGCAGTGAGTGTGAGGGGAGGGTGCGCGGTGAGTGTGGGGTAGAGTGCGTGGTGAGTCTGGGGGGGAGAGTGCGCGGTGAGTGTGAGAGTGCGCGGTGAGTGTGAGAGGGGGAGTGCGTGGTGAGTGTGAGGGGAGAGTGCGCGGGTGAGTATGGGGGGAGAGTGCGCGGTGAGTGTGGGGGGAGAGTGCGCGGTGAGTGTGGGGGGAGTGAGCGGTGAGTGTGAGGGGAGAGTGCGCGGTGAGTGTGAGAGTGCGCGGTGAGTGTGAGAGTGCGCGGTGAGTGTGAGGGAGAGTGCGCGGTGAGTGTGGGGGAGTGAGCGGTGAGTGTGAGGGGAGGGTGCGCGGTGATTGTGGGGCAGAGTGCGTGGTGAGTGTGGGGGGAGAGTGCGCGGTGAGTGTGAGTGCGCGCGGTGAGTGCGGGGGAGTGCGCGGTGAGTGTGGGGGGAGAGTGCGCGGTGAATGTGAGAGTGCGCGGTGAGTGTGGGGGGAGAGTGCGTGGTGAGTGTGAGGGGAGAGTGCGTGGTGAGTGCGCAGTGAGTGTGGGGGGAGAGTGCGCGGTGAGTGTGGGGGAGTGCGCGGTGAGTGTGAGGGGAGAGTGCGTGGTGAGTGTGGGGGAGTGCGCGGTGAGTGAGGGGAGAGTGCGCGGTGAGTGTGAGGGGAGAGTGCGCGGTGAGTGTGGGGGGAGAGTGCGCGGTGAGTGTGGGGGGAGAGTGCGCGGTGAGTGTGGGGGGAGAGTGCCTGGTGAGTGTGGGGGAGTGAGCGGTGAGTGTGAGGGGAGAGTGCGCAGTGAGTGTGAGGGGAGGGTGCGCGGTGAGTGTGGGGTAGAGTGCGTGGTGAGTCTGGGGGGAGAGTGCGCGGTGAGTGTGAGAGTGCGCGGTGAGTGTGAGAGGTGGAGTGCGTGGTGAGTGTGAGGGGAGAGTGCGCGGTGAGTATGGGGGGAGAGTGCGCGGTGAGTGTGGGGGGGAGAGTGCGCGGTGAGTGTGGGGGAGTGAGCGGTGAGTGTGAGGGGAGAGTGCGCGGTGAGTGTGAGAGTGCGCGGTGAGTGTGAGAGTGCGCGGTGAGTGTGAGGGGAGAGTGCGCGGTGAGTGTGGGGGAGTGAGCGGTGAGTGTGAGGGGAGGGTGCGCGGTGATTGTGGGGTAGAGTGCGTGGTGAGTGTGGGGGGAGAGTGCGCGGTGAGTGTGAGTGCGCGCGGTGAGTGCGGGGGAGTGCGCGGTGAGTGTGGGGGGAGAGTGCGCGGTGAATGTGAGAGTGCGCGGTGAGTGTGGGGGGAGAGTGCGCGGTGAGTGTGAGGGGAGAGTGCGTGGTGAGTGTGGGGGGAGAGTGCGCGGTGAGTGTGAGAATGCGCGGTGAGTGCGGGGGAGTGCGCGGTGAGTGCGGGGGAGTGCGCGGTGAGTGTGGGGGGAGAGTGCGCGGTGAGTGTGGGGGGGAGAGTGCGCAGTGAGTGTGAGAGTGCGCGGTGAGTGCGGGGGAGTGCGTGGTGAGTGTGGGGGGAGCGTGCGTGGTGAGTGTGGGGGAGTGAGCGGTGAGTGTGAGGGGAGAGTGCGCGGTGAGTGTGGGGGAGTGAGCGGTGAGTGTGAGGGGAGAGTGCGTGGTGAGTGTGGGGGGAGAGTGCGCGGTGAATGTGAGAGTGCGCGGTGAGTCTGGGGGGAGAGTGCGCGGTGAGTGTGAGGGGAGAGTGTGTGGTGAGTGTGGGGAGAGAGTGCGCGGTGAGTGCGGGGGAGTGCGCGGTGAGTGCGGGGGAGTGCGCGGTGAGTGTGGGGGGAGAGTGCGCGGGTGAGTGTGGGGGGAGAGTGCGCGGTGAGTGTGGGGGGAGAGTGCGCAGTGAGTGTGAGAGTGCGCGGTGAGTGCGGGGGAGTGCGTGGTGAGTGTGGGGGGAGCGTGCGTGGTGAGTGTGGGGAGTGAGCGGTGAGTGTGAGGGGAGAGTGCGCGGTGAGTGTGGGGGAGTGAGCGGTGAGTGTGAGGGGAGAGTGCGTGGTGAGTGTGGGGGGAGAGTGCGCGGTGAGTGTGGGGGGAGGGTGCGCGGTGAGTGTGGGGGAGTGAGCGGTGAGTGTGAGGGGAGGGTGCGCGGTGAGTGTGGGGTAGAGTGCGTGGTGAGTGTGGGGGGGAGAGTGCGCGGTGAGTGCGGGGGAGTGCGCGGTGAGTGTGGGGGAGAGTGCGCGGTGAGTGTGAGAGTGCGCGGAGAGTGTGGGGGGAGAGTGCGTGGTGAGTGTGAGAGTGCGCGGTGAGTGCGAGGGAGTGCGCGGTGAGTGTGAGGGGGAGAGTGCGCAGTGAGTGTGAGGGGAGGGTGCGCGGTGAGTGTGAGGGGGAGTGCGCGGTGAGTGCGGGGGAGTGCGCGGTGAGTGTGAGGGGGAGTGCGCGGTGAGTGTGAGGGGGAGTGCGCGGTGAGTGCGGGGGAGTGCGCGGTGAGTGTGGGGGGGAGAGTGCGCGGTGAGTGTGGGGGGA
The DNA here is from genome assembly GCA_026770705.1 of Isurus oxyrinchus. Lineage (NCBI taxonomy): Eukaryota > Metazoa > Chordata > Chondrichthyes > Lamniformes > Lamnidae > Isurus > Isurus oxyrinchus. The sequence goes on from JANJGN010000037.1 coordinate 14,742,430, forward strand.
GAGTGCGCGGTGAGTGTGGGTGATACACAGAACAGGACAATTGATTGATTTGGCAGTCACCTGTCTTTTCCGTTCTGAACGTTACTACCCTGTTGACCTGTGACAGCTCGATCCACCATTGGGGAATTCCTGCCCCGGCTCACACCGCCAGGCAGTGCGCTGTTCTGTAAGGGGACAGAGAAAACATCCACATTGAAACAACACACTGAAGGGCAGTGAGAGTGAGACAGCAGCGAGGCTCCTGGCAGTGACCACACCTGTGGCTCAGTGTCTCTGTACCAACACTCACCAAAGTGGATGCTGTGCTGGTTTTCTTCCTGTCCGAGCCGGTGTGTGGACTTGCCGGCACTTTCACATTGCTGCTGGACCGTCGAGAGCTATCCTTCTCGTCCTCCTGGTGTTTGGAGTCAGTACTGTTTGCCTGGTTCCTCTTGGAGTAGGAGTTGGTGCTGGGGTTGGTGGGACCAGCTGTAGCAAGGATAAAACAATCACGGTTTACCGAACGGTAGTGTGAATGTCAACCACCTTCAGCAGGGACTCAAGTCAAAAGCCAGCCTTATTTCAGGGTGCATAACACTCGAGGGATCAAATTACTTCCTCCTGCATCCTATTTCCCAGAGGCTGAGGGTTCAAATCCTACCTGAATTCAAGAAAATCTATGAACTTTTGGGTTTGTGCCAATGATTATGAAAAACTTCAGGGATGAGAACTGCTATCCCTATGCATGGACTGGGAACAGCATTCATCAGTTACAGAGTAAAGCACCCTCTACACTGTCCCCATCAAACACTTCCAGGACAGGGACAGCACGGGGTTAGATACAGAGTAAAGCTCCCTCTACACTGTCCCCATCAAACACTCCCAGGACAGGTACAGCACGGGGTTAGATACAGAGTAAAGCTCCCTCTACACTGTCCCCATCAAACACTCCCACGACAGGTACAGCACGGAGTTAGATACAGAGTAAAGCTCCCTCTACACTGTCCCCATCAAACACTCCCAGGACAGGTACAGCACGGGGTTAGATACAGAGTAAAGCTCCCTCTACACTGTCCCCATCAAACACTCCCACGACAGGTACAGCACGGAGTTAGATACAGAGTAAAGCTCCCTCTACACTGTCCCCATCAAACACTTCCAGGACAGGTACAGCACGGGGTTAGATACAGAGTAAAGCTCCCTCTACACTGTCCCCATCAAACACTCCCAGGACAGGTACAGCACGGGGTTAGATACAGAGTAAAGCTCCCTCTACACTGTCCCCATCAAACACTCCCACGACAGGTACAGCACGGAGTTAGATACAGAGTAAAGCTCCCTCTACACTATCCCCATCAAACACTCCCAGGACAGGTACAGCACGGGGTTAGATACAAAGTAAATCTCCCTCTACACTGTCCCCATCAAACACTCCCAGGACAGGTACAGCACGGGGCTAGATACAGAGTAAAGCTCCCTCTACACTGTCCCCATCAAACACTTCCAGGACAGATACAGCACGGGGTTAGATACAGAATAAAGCTCCCTCTACACTGTCCCCATCAAACACTCCCAGGACAGGTACAGCATGGGGTTAGATACAGCGTAAAGCTCCCTCTACACTGTCCCCATCAAACACTCCCAGGACAGGTACAGCACGGGGTTAGATACAGCGTAAAGCTCCCTCTACACTGTCCCCATCAAACACTCCCAGGACAGGTACAGCACGGGGTTAGATACAACGTAAAGCTCCCTCTCCACTGTCCCCATCAAACACTCACAGGACAAGTACAGCACGGGGTTAGATACAGAGTAAAGCTCCCTCTACACTGTCCCCATCAAACATTGCCAGGACAGGTACAGCACGGGGTTAGATACAGAGTAAAGCTCCCTCTCCACTGTCCCCATCAAACACTCACAGGACAAGTACAGCACGGGGTTAGATACAGAGTAAAGCTCCCTCTACACTGTCCCCATCAAACACTCCCAGGACAGGTACAGCATGGGGTTAGATACAGAGTAAAGCTCCCTCTACACCGTCCCCATCAAACACTCCCAGGACAGGTACAGCACGGGGTTAGATACAGAGTAAAGCTCCCTCTCCACTGTCCCCATCAAACACTCACAGGACAAGTACAGCACGGGGTTAGATACAGAGTAAAGCTCCCTCTACAACGTCCCCATCAAACACTCCCAGGACAGGTACAGCACAGGGTTAGATACAGAGTAAAGAATGTCGACACCAGGTAGTATCATGAACTTTGTGCAGTATTCAGGGTGAGGACAGGTTTTGAGATTGCCCCACATGGTTGGGTGACATGGATGGTGAACTCCATCAATCACGGTGAAGAACCTGTTTTGACTCTCGAATTATCCCCATCAGATACTTACTCCTGGGCAGGGACAGCGAGATTGTGAACCTACCTTGGTCACTGAGCCGGCGTGGTCTCTGACTGGCTGAGACACTCCGCTGTACCTTGTTGGAGGGTGACTGTGCGTTACTGTTCGTGTGGTCAGAGCGGGGCTTCAGGCACAAGTTGCTGCTGGACAGAGAATCTGCATCCAACTGTTGGCCAAACAGCAAGGAAAAACAATTATTCTTAGAAATGGGGCAGGAACATTTTGGCACAAAACAACACAACAGTATGGTATAACCAGACCCCAGCACCTACAGTATGTATAACCAGACCCCAGCACCTACAGTATGGTATAACCAGATTCTAACACAGACAGCATGGTATAACAGATTCTAACACCGACAGCACGGTATAACCAGATTCTAACACTGACAGCACGGTATAACCAGACCCCAACACCGACAGCACGGTATAAACAGACCCCAACGCCGACAGTACCGTATAACCAGACCCCAGAACCGACAGCACAATATAACCAGATTTCAACACCGACAGCACAGTAAAACCAGATTTCAACACCGACAGCACAGTATAACAAGATTTCAACACCGACATCACAGTATAACCAGATTTCAACACCGACTTCTCAGTATAACCAGATTTCAACACTGACAGCACAGTATAACAAGATTTCAACACCGACATCACACAGTATAACCAGATTTCAACACCGACTTCTCAGTATAACCAGATTTCAACACCGACAGCACAGTATATCCAGATTTCAACACCGACAGCACAGTATATCCAGATTTCAACACTGCCATCTCAGTATAACCAGATTTCAACACCAACATCTCAGTATAACTAGATTTCAACACCAACATCTCAGTATAACCAGATTTCAACACCGACATCTCAGTATAACCAGATTTCAACACCAACAGCACAATATAACCAGATTTCAACACCGACAGCACAATATAACCAGATTTCAACACTGACATCTCAGTATAACCAGATTTCAACACCGACATCTCAGGATAACCAGATTCTAACACAGACACCATGATATAACCAGATTCCAATACCGACAGCATGATATAACCAGATTCTAACACCAAAGCATGGTATAACCAGATTCTAAACTGCCAGCACGGTATAACCAGATTCTAACACTGACAGCTTGGTATAACCAGATTCTAACACCGACAGCACGCTATAACCAGATTCTCACATCGACAACACGGTATAACCAGATTCTAACACTGACAGCGTGGTATATCCAGATTCTCACACCAACAGCACGGTATAACCAGACCCCAACACCGACAGCACGGTATAACCAGACCCCAACACCAACAGCTCGGTATAACCAGATGCCAACACCGACAGCACGGTATAACCAGACCACAACACCGACAGCACTGCACAACCAGACCCCAACACCGACAGCACGGTATAACCAGATTTCAACACCGACATCACAATATAACCAGATTTCAACACCGACAGCACAGTATAACCAGATTTCAACACCGACATCACAGTATAACCAGATTTCAACACCGACTTCTCAGTATAACCAGATTTCAACACCGACAGCACAGTATAACCAGATTTCAACACCGACAGCACAGTATAACCAGATTTCAACACCGACAGCACAGTATATCCAGATTTCAACACTGATCTCAAGGTATAACCAGATTTCAACACCAACAGCACATTATAACCAGATTTCAACACTGCCATCTCAGTATAACCAGATTTCAACACCAACATCTCAGTATAACTAGATTTCAACACCAACATCTCAGTATAACCAGATTTCAACACCGACATCTCAGTATAACCAGATTTCAACACCAACAGCACAATATAACCAGATTTCAACACCGACAGCACAATATAACCAGATTTCAACACCGACATCTCAGTATAACCAGATTTCAACACCGACATCTCAGGATAACCAGATTCTAACACAGACACCATGATATAACCAGATTCCAATACCGACAGCATGATATAACCAGATTCTAACACCAAAGCATGGTATAACCAGATTCTAAACTGCCAGCACGGTATAACCAGATTTTAACACTGACAACACGGTATAACCAGATTCTAACACTGACAGCATTGTATATCCAGATTCTCACACCAACAGCACGGTATAACCAGACTCCAACACCGACAGCACGGTATAACCAGACCCCAACACCAACAGCTCGGTATAACCAGACGCCAACACCGACAGCACGGTATAACCAGACCACAACACCGACAGCACTGCACAACCAGACCCCAACGCTGACAGCACGGTATAACCAGACCCCAACACCGACAGCACGGTATAACCAGACTTCAACACCGACAGCACTGCACAACCAGACCCCAACACCGACAGCACGGTATAACCAGATTCTAACACTGACAGCACGGTATAACCAGATTCTAACACTGACAGCACGGTATAACCAGATTCTAACACTGACAGCACGGTATATCCAGATTCTCACACCGACAGCACGGTATAACCAGATTCTAACACTGACAGCACGGTATATCCAGATTCTCACACCGACAGCACGGTATAACCAGACCCCAACACCAACAGCACGGTATAACCAGACCTCAACACCGACAGCACTGCACAACCAGACCTCAACGCTGACAGCACGGTATAAGCAGACCCCAACACTGACAGCACGGTATAACCAGATTTCAACACCGACATCTCAGTATGACCAGATTTCAACACCGACATCTCAGTATAACCAGATTTCAACACCGACATCTCAGTATAACTAGATTTCAACACCGACATCTCAGTATAACCAGATTTCACACCGACAACTCAGTATAACCAGATTCTAACACAGACACCATGATATAACCAGATTCCAATACCGACAGCATGGTATAACCAGATTCTAACACTGACAGCACGGGATAACCAGATTCTAACACTGACAGCACGGTATATCCAGATTCCCACACCGACAGCACGCTATAACCAGATTCTCACATTGACAGCACGCTATAACCAGATTCTCACATCGAAAGCACGGTATAACCAGATTCTAACACCGACAGCACGGTATAACCAGATTCTCACATCGACAGCACGGTATATCCAGATTCTCACACCTACAGCACGGTATAACCAGACCCCAACACCGACAGCACGGTATAACCAGACCCCAACACCGACAGCATGGTATAACCAGACGCCAACACCAACAGCACGGTATAACCAGACCCCAACACCGAAAGCACGGTATAACCAGATTCTAACACTGATAGCACGATATAACCAGATTCTCACACTGACAGCATGGTATAACCAGATTCTAACACTGACAGCACGGTATATCCAGATTCTCACACCGACAGCACGGTATAACCAGACCCCAACACCGACAGCACGGTATAAACAGACCCCAACACCGACAGCACGGCATAACCAGACCACAACACCGACAGCACGGTATAACCAGACCACAACACCGACAGCACTGCACAACCAGACCTCAACGTTGACAGCACGGTATAACCAGACCCCAACACTGACAGCACGGTATAACCAGATTTCAACACCGACAGCACAATGTAACCAGATTTCAACACCGACATCTCAGTATATCCAGATTTCAACACCGACATCTCAGCTTAACCAGATTTCAACACCGACATCTCAGTATAACCAGATTTTAACATCGACATTTCAGTATAACCAGATTTCAACACCGACATCTGAGTATAACCAGATTTCAACACCGACATCTCAGTATAACCAGATTTCAACACCGACATCTCAGTATAACCAGATTTCAACACCGACATCTCAGGATAACCAGACTTCAACACCGACATCTCAGGATAACCAGGTTTCAACACTGACAGCATGGTATAAGCAGCTTCTAACAGAGACATCTCAGTATAACCAGATTTCAAAACCGACAGCGCAATATAACCAGATTTCAACACCGACATCTCAGTATAACCAGATTTCAACACCGACATCTCAGGATAACCAGATTTCAACACCGACATCTCAGGATAACCAGATTTCAACACCGACATCTCAGGATAACCAGGTTTCAACACTGACAGCATGGTATACTAACACAGACAACTCAGTATAACTAGATTTCAACACCGACAGCACAATATAACCAGATTTCAACACCGACAGCACAATATAACCAGATTTCAACACCGACATCTCAGTATAACCAGATTTCAACACCGACATCTCAGGATAACCAGAGTTCAACACCGACATCTCAGTATAACCAGATTTCAACACCGACATCTCAGGATAACCAGATTTCAATACCAACATCTCAAGCTAACCAGGTTTCAACACCGACAGCACGGTATAAGCTGTTTCTAACACAGTCATCTCAGTATAACCAGATTTCAACACAGACATCTCAGTATAACCAGATTTCAACACCGACATCTCAGTATAACCAGATTTCAACACCGACATCTCAGGATAACCAGATTCTAACACAGACACCATGATAATAACCAGATTCCAATACCGACAGCATGATATAACCAGATTCTAACACCAAAGCATGGTATAACCAGATTCTAAACTGCCAGCACGGTATAACCAGATTCTAACACTGACAACACGGTATAACCAGATTTTAACACCGACAGCATGGTATATCCAGATTCTCACACCAACAGCACAGTATAACCAGTCCCCAACACCGACAGCACGGTATAACCAGACCCCAACACCAACAGCTCGGTATAACCAGACGCCAACACCGACAGCACGGTATAACCAGACCACAACACCGACAGCACTGCACAACCAGACCCCAACGCTGACAGCACGGTATAACCAGACCCCAACATCGACAGCACGGTATAACCAGACTTCAACACCGACAGCACTGCACAACCAGACCCCAACACCGACAGTACGGTATAACCAGATTCTAACACTGACAGCACGGTATAACCAGATTCTAACACTGACAGCACGGTATATCCAGATTCTCACACCGACAGCACGGTATAACCAGATTCTAACACTGACAGCATGGTATATCCAGATTCTCACACCGACAGCACGGTATAACCAGACCCCAACACCAACAGCACGGTATAACCAGACCTCAACACCGACAGCACTGCACAACCAGACCTCAACGCTGACAGCATGGTATAAGCAGACCCCAACACTGACAGCACGGTATAACCAGATTTCAACACCGACATCTCAGTATGACCAGATTTCAACACCGACATCTCAGTATAACCAGATTTCAACACCGACATCTCAGTATAACTAGATTTCAACACCGACATCTCAGTATAACCAGATTTCACACCGACAACTCAGTATAACCAGATTCTAACACAGACACCATGATATAACCAGATTCCAATACCGACAGCATGGTATAACCAGATTCTAACACTGACAGCACGGTATAACAGATTCTAACATTGACAGCACGGTATATCCAGATTCCCACACCGACAGCACGCTATAACCAGATTCTCACATCGACAGCACGCTATAACCAGATTCTCACATCGACAGCACGGTATAACCAGATTCTAACACCGACAGCACGGTATAACCAGATTCTCACATCGACAGCACGGTATATCCAGATTCTCACACCTACAGCACGCTATAACCAGACCCCAACACCGACAGCACGGTATAACCAGACCCCAACACCGACAGCATGGTATAACCAGACGCCAACACCAACAGCACGGTATAACCAGACCCCAACACCGACAGCACGGTATAACCAGATTCTAACACTGATAGCACGATATAACCAGATTCTTACACTGACAGCATGGTATAACCAGATTCTAACACTGACAGCACGGTATATCCAGATTCTCACACCAACAGCACGGTATAACCAGACCCCAACACCGACAGCACGGTATAACCAGATTCTAACACTGATAGCACGATATAACCAGATTCTCACACTGACAGCATGGTATAACCAGATTCTAACACTGACAGCACGGTATATCCAGATTCTCACACCGACAGCACGGTATAACCAGACCCCAACACCGACAGCACGGTATAAACAGACCCCAACACCGACAGCACGGCATAACCAGACCACAACACCGACAGCACGGTATAACCAGACCACAACACCGACAGCACTGCACAACCAGACCTCAACGCTGACAGCACGGTATAACCAGACCCTAACACTGACAGCACGGTATAACCAGATTTCAACACCGACAGCACAATGTAACCAGATTTCAACACCGACATCTCAGTATATCCAGATTTCAACACCGACATCTCAGTATAACCAGATTTCAACACCGACATCTCAGTATAACCAGATTTCAACACCGACATCTCAGGATAACCAGATTTCAACACCGACATCTCAGTATAACCAGACTTCAACACCAACAGCACAATATAACCAGATTTGCAACACCGACAGCACAATATAACCAGATTTCAACACCGACAGCACAATATAACCAGATTTCAACACCGACAGCACAATATAACCAGATTTCAACACCGACAGCACAATATAACTAGATTTCAACATTGACCTCATGGTATAACCACATTTCAACACCGACATCTCAGTATAACCAGATTTCAACACCGACATCTCAGGATAACCAGATTTCAACACCGACATCTCAGGATAACCAGGTTTCAACACTGACAGCACGGTATAAGCAGCTTCTAACACAGACATCTCAGTATAACCAGATTTCAACACTGACAGCACAATATAACCAGATTTCAACACCGACATCTCAGGATAACCAGATTTCAACACCGACATCTCAGTATAACCAGATTTCAACACCAACAGCACAATATAACCAGATTTTCAACACCGACAGCACAATATAACCAGATTTCAACACCTACAGCACAATATAAACAGATTTCAACACCGACAGCACAATATAACCAGATTTCAACACCGACAGCACAATATAACCAGATTTCAACACCGACAGCACAATATAACCAGACCCCAACACCGACAGCACGGTATAACCAGACCCCAACACCGACAGCACGGTATAACCAGACGCCAACACCGACAGCACGGTATAACCTGACCTCAACACCGACAGCACTGCACAACCAGACCCCAACGCTGACAGCACGGTATAACCAGACCCCAACACCGACAGCACGGTATAACCAGACCTCAACACCAACAGCACTGCACAACCAGACACCAACGCTGATAGCACGGTATAACCAGACCCCAACACCGACAGCACGGTATAACCAGATTCTAACACTGACAGCACGGTATAAACAGATTCTCACACCGACAGCACGGTATAACCAGACCCCAACACCGACAGCACAGTATAACCAGACCTCAACACCGACAGCACTGCACAACCAGACCTCAACGCTGACAGCACGGTATAACCAGACCCCAACACTGACAGCACGGTATAACCAGATTTCAACACCGACAGCACAATATAACCAGATTTCAACACCGACATCTCAGTATATCCAGATTTCAACACCGACATCTCAGTATAACCAGATTTCAACACCGACATCTCAATATATCCAGATTTCAACACCGACATCTCAGTATAACCAGATTTCAACACCGACATCTCAGTATAACCAGATTTCAACAGCGACATCTCAGTATAACCAGATTTCAACACCGACATCTCAGGATAACCAGATTTCAACACCGACATCTCAGGATAACCAGATTTCAACACTGACAGCATGGTATAAGCAGCTTCAAACACAGACATCTCAGTATAACCAGATTTCAACACTGACAGCACAATATAACCAGGTTTCAACACCGACATCTCAGTATAACCAGATTTCAACACCGACATCTCAGGATAACCAGATTTCAACACCGACATCTCAGTATAACCAGATTTCAACACCAACATCTCAGGAGAACCAGATTTCAATACCGACATCTCAGGCTAACCAGGTTTCAACACCGACAGCACGGTATAAGCTGTTTCTAACACAGTCATCTCAGTATAACCAGATTTCAACACAGACATCTCAGTATAACCAGATTTCAACACCGACAGCACAATATAACCAGATTTCAACACCGACAGCACAATATAACCAGATTTCAACACCAACAGCACATAATAACCAGATTTCAACACCGACAGCACAATATAATCAGATTTCAACACCGACAGCACAATATAACCAGATTTCAACACAAACAGCACAATATAACTAGATATCAACTTTGACCTCACGGTATAACCAGGTTTCAACACCGACAGCACAATATAACCAGATTTCAACATCAACAGCACAATATAACCAGATTTCAAAACCGACAGCACAATATAACCAGATTTCAACACCGACAGCACAATATAACCATATTTCAACACCGACAGCACAATATAACCAGATTTCAACACCGACAGAACAATATAACCAGATTTCAACACCGACAGCACAATATAACCAGATTTCAACACCGACAGCACAATATAACCAGATTTCAACACCGACAGCACAATATAACCAGATTTCAACACCGACCTCACGGTATAACCAGATTTCAACACCGACAGCACAACATAACCAGATTTCAACATGGACAGCACAATATAACCAGATTTCAACACCGACAGCACAATATAACCAGATTTCAACATTGACCTCACGGTACAACCAAGTTTCAACACCGACAGCACAATATAACCATATTTCAACACCGACATCTCAGTATAACCAGATTTCAACACCGACATCTCAGTATAACCAGATTTCAACACCGACATCTCAGGATAACCAGATTTCAACACCGACATCTCAGGATAACCAGATTTCAACACCGACAGCACGGTATAACCAGATTCTAACACAGACATCAGGATATAATCGGATTCCAACACCGACATCACAGTATAACCAGATTCTAATACAGACATCTCAATATAACCAGATTCCAACACCGACATCACAGTATAACCAGATTCTAACACAAACATCTCGGTACAACCAGACCCCAACGCTGACAGCATGGTAAAACCAGACCCAACAGTGACATCACGGTATATCCAGATTTCAACACCGACATCTCAGTATAACCAGATTTCAACACCGACATCTCAGGATAACCAGATTTCAACACCGACATCTCAGTATAACAAGATTTCAACACCGACATCTCAGTATAACCAGATTTCAACACCGACATCTCAGTATAACCAGATTTCAACACCGACATCTCAGGATAACCAGATTTCAACACCGACATCTCAGGATAACCAGATTTCAACACCGACATCTCAGTATAACCAGATTTCAATACCGACATCTCAGGCTAACCAGGTTTCAACACCGACAGCACGGTATAAGCTGTTTCTAACACAGTCATCTCAGTATAACCAGATTTGAACACAGACATCTCAGTATAACCAGATTTCAACACCGACAGCACAATATAACCAGATTTTCAACACCGACAGCACAATATAACCAGATTTCAACACCAACAGCAGAATATAACCAGATTTCAACAGCGACAGCACAATATAATCAGATTTCAACACCGACAGCACAATATAACCAGATTTCAACACCAACAGCACAATATAACTAGATATCAACTTTGACCTCACGGTATAACCAGGTTTCAACACCGACAGCACAATATAACCAGATTTCAACACCGACAGCACAATATAACTAGATTTCAACACCGACAGCACAATATAACCAGATTTCAACACCGACAGCACAATATAACCAGATTTCAACACCGACATCTCAGTATAACCAGATTTCAACACCGACATCTCAGTATAACCAGATTTCAACACCGACATCTCAGGATAACCAGATTTCAACACCGACATCTCAGTATAACCAGACTTCAACACCAACAGCACAATATAACCAGATTTGCAACACCGACAGCACAATATAACCAGATTTCAACACCGACAGCACAATATAACCAGATTTCAACACCGACAGCACAATATAACCAGATTTCAACACCGACAGCACAATATAACTAGATTTCAACATTGACCTCATGGTATAACCACATTTCAACACCGACATCTCAGTATAACCAGATTTCAACACCGACATCTCAGGATAACCAGATTTCAACACCGACATCTCAGGATAACCAGGTTTCAACACTGACAGCACGGTATAAGCAGCTTCTAACACAGACATCTCAGTATAACCAGATTTCAACACTGACAGCACAATATAACCAGATTTCAACACCGACATCTCAGGATAACCAGATTTCAACACCGACATCTCAGTATAACCAGATTTCAACACCAACAGCACAATATAACCAGATTTTCAACACCGACAGCACAATATAACCAGATTTCAACACCGACAGCACAATATAAACAGATTTCAACACCGACAGCACAATATAACCAGATTTCAACACCGACAGCACAATATAACCAGATTTCAACACCGACAGCACAATATAACCAGACCCCAACACCGACAGCACGGTATAACCAGACCCCAACACCGACAGCACGGTATAACCGGACGCCAACACCGACAGCACGGTATAACCAGACCTCAACACCGACAGCACTGCACAACCAGACCCCAACGCTGACAGCACGGTATAACCAGACCCCAACACCGACAGCACGGTATAACCAGACCTCAACACCAACAGCACTGCACAACCAGACACCAACGCTGATAGCACGGTATAACCAGACCCCAACACCGACAGCACGGTATAACCAGATTCTAACACTGACAGCACGGTATAAACAGATTCTCACACCGACAGCACGGTATAACCAGACCCCAACACCGACAGCACGGTATAACCAGACCTCAACACCGACAGCACTGCACAACCAGACCTCAACGCTGACAGCACGGTATAACCAGACCCCAACACTGACAGCACGGTATAACCAGATTTCAACACCGACAGCACAATATAACCAGATTTCAACACCGACATCTCAGTATATCCAGATTTCAACACCGACATCTCAGTATAACCAGATTTCAACACCGACATCTCAATATATCCAGATTTCAACACCGACATCTCAGTATAACCAGATTTCAACACCGACATCTCAGTATAACCAGATTTCAACAGCGACATCTCAGTATAACCAGATTTCAACACCGACATCTCAGGATAACCAGATTTCAACACCGACATCTCAGGATAACCAGATTTCAACACTGACAGCATGGTATAAGCAGCTTCAAACACAGACATCTCAGTATAACCAGATTTCAACACCAACATCTCAGTATAACCAGATTTCAACACCAACAGCACAATATAACCAGATTCTAACACAGACATCAGGATATAATCGGATTCCAACACCGCCATCACAGTATAACCAGATTCTAACGCAGACACCACGATATAACCAGATTCCAACACCAACAGCAAGGTATAACCAGATTCTAACACCGAAGCACTGTATAACCAGATTCTAACACTGACAGCACGGTATAACCAGATTCTAACACCGACAGCACGGTATAACCAGATTCTCACATCGACAGCACGGCATAACAAGATTCTAACACTGACAGCACGGTATATCCAGATTCTCACACCGATAGCACGGTATAACCAGATTTCACACCGACATCTCAGTATAACCAGATTCTAACACAGACACCATGATATAACCAGAACCAATACCAACAGCATGGTATAACCAAATTCTAACACCGAAGCATAGTATAACCAGATTCTAACACTGACAGCATGGGATAACCAGATTCTAACACTGACAGCACGGTATAACCAGATTCTCACATCGACAGCACGGTATAACCAGATTCCAACACTGACAGCACGGTATATCCAGATTCTCACACCGACAGCACGCTATGACCAGATTCTCACATCGATAGCACGGTATAACCAGATTTCAACACCGACAGCACAATATAACCAGATTTCAACACCGACAGCACAATATAACCAGATTTCAACACCAACAGCACAATATAACCAGATTTCAACACCGACAGCACATTATAACCAGATTTCAACACTGACAGCACAATATAACCAGATTTCAACATTGACCTCACGGTATAACCAGGTTTCAACACCGACAGCACAATATAACCAGATTTCAACACCAACAACACAATATAACCAGATTTCAACACCGACAGCACAATATAACCAGATTCTAACACAGACATCAGGATATAATCGGATTCCAACACCGACATCACAGTATAACCAAATTCTAACACAAACATCTCAGTATAACCAGATTTCAACACCGACATCTCAGTATAACCAGATTTCAACACCGACATCTCAGGATAACCAGATTTCAACACCAACATCACAGTATAACCAGATTCTAATACAGACATCTCAATATAACCAGATTCCAACACTGACATCACAGTATAACCAGATTCTAACACAAACATCTCAGTATAACCAGACCCCAACGCTGACAGCACGGTATAACCAGACCCCAACACTGACATCACGGTATATCCAGATTTCAACACCGACATCTCAGTATAACCAGATTTCAACACCGACATCACAGTATAACCAGATTTCAACACCGACATCTCAGTATAACCAGATTTCAACACCGACATCTCAGTATAACCAGATTCTAACACCGACAGTACGGTATAACCAGATTCTAACACTGACAGCACGGTATAACCAGATTCTAACACTGACAGCACGGTATATCCAGATTCTCACACCGACAGCACGGTATAACCAGACCTCAACACCGACAGCACTGCACAACCAGACCTCAACGCTGACAGCATGGTATAAGCAGACCCCAACACTGACAGCACGGTATAACCAGATTCTCACACCGACAGCACGGTATAACCAGACCCCAACACAGACAGCACAGTATAACTAGAAACCAACACTGACAGCACGGTATAACCAGACCCCAACATCGACAGCACGGTATAACCAGACCCCAACACCGACAGCACGGTATAACCAGATTTCAACACCGACATCTCAGCATAACCAGATTTCAACACCGACAACTCAGTATAACCAGATTTCATCACCAACATCTCAGGATAACCAGATTTCAACACCGACATCTCAATATAACCAGATTTTAACACCAACATCTCAGTATAACCAGATTTCAACACCGACATCTCAGGATAACCAGATTTCAACACCGACATCTCAGTATAACCAGATTTCCACACCGACATCTCAGCATAACCAGATTTCAACACCAACATCTCAGGATAACCAGGTTTCAACACCGACAGCACAATATAACCAGATTTCAACACCGACAGCACAATATTACCAGATTTCAACACCGACAGCACAATATAACCAGATTTCAGCACCGACAGCACAATATAACCAGATTTCAACACCGACAGCATGATATAACCAGATTTCAGCACTGACATCACGGTATAACCAGTTTTCAACACTGACATCACGGTATAACCAGATTTCAACACCGACATCACGGCATAACCAGATTTCAACACCGATATCACAGTATAACCAGGTTTCAACACAGACATCTCAGTATAACCAGGTTTCAACACCGACATCTCAGTATAACCAGATTTCAACACCGACAGCACAATATAATCAGATTTCAACACCGACAGCACGGTATAACCAGATTTCAACACCGACATCTCAGTATAACCAGATTTCAACAACGACATCTCAGTATAACCAGATGTCAACACCGACATCTCAGTATAACCAGATTCCAACATCGACATCACAGTATAACCAGATTCCAACACCGACATCACAGTATAACCAGATTCTAACACAAACATCTCAGTATAAACAGATTCTAACACAGACATCTCAGTATAACCAGATTCTAACACCGACAGCACGGTATAACCAGATTCCAACACCGACATCACAGTATAACCAGATTCTAACACAGACATCTCAATATAACCAGATTCCAACACCGACATCACAGTATAACCAGATTCTAACACAAACATCTCAGTATAACCAGATTCTAACACCGACAGCACGGTATAACCAGATTCCAACACCAACAGCGTGATATAACCAGATTCTAACACCGACATCATGGTATAACCAGATTCTAACACCGACAGCACAATATAACCAGATTTCAACAGCAACAGCACAATATAACCAGATTTCAACACCGACAGCACAATATAACCAGATTTCAACACCGACAACACAATATAACCATATTTCAACACCGACAGCAGATTATAACCAGATTTCAACACTGCCATCTCAGTATAACCAGATTTCAACACCGACATCTTAGTAATACCAGATTTCAACACCGACATCTCAGTATAACCAGATTTCAACAGCGACATCTCAGTATAACTAGATTTCAACACCGACATCTCAGTATAACTAGGTTTCAACACCGACATCTCGGTATAACCAGATTTCAACACCGACATCTCAGTATAACCAGATTTCAACACCGATCTCAATATAACCAGATTTCAACACCGACAGCATGGTATAACCAGATTTCAACACCAACATCTCAGTATAACCAGATTTCAACACCGACAGCACAATATAACCAGAATCTAACACAGACATCAGGATATAATCGGATTCCAACACTGACATCACAGTATAACCACATTCTAACACAGGCACCACGATATAACCAGATTCCAACACCGACAGCATGGTATAACCAGATTCTAATACAGACATCTCAATATAACCAGATTCCAACACCGACATCACAGTATAACCAGATTCTAACACAAACATCTCAGTATAACCAGACCCCAACGCTGACAGCACGGTATAAGCAGACCCCAACACTGACATCACGGTATATCCAGATTTCAACACCGACATCTCAGTATAACCAGATTTCAACACCGAAATCTCAGTATAACCAGATTTCAACACCGACAGCACGGTATAACCAGACCCCAACACCGACAGCACGGTATAACCAGACCCCAACACCGACAGCACTGCACAACCAGACCCCAACGCTGACAGCAAGGTATAACCAGATTTCAACACCGACATCGCAGTATAACCAGATTTCAACACTGACATCTCAGTATATCCAGATTTCAACATCGACATTTCAGTATAACCTTATTTCAACACTGACATCTCAGTATAACCAGATTTCAACACCGACATCTCAGGATAACCAAATTTCATCACCGACATCTCAGTATAACCAGATTTCAACACCGACATCTCAGTATAACCAGATTTCAACAACGACATCTCAGTATAACCAGATTTCAACACCGACATCTCAGTATAACCAGATTCCAACATCGACATCACAGTATAACCAGATTCCAACACCGACATCACAGTATAACCAGATTCTAACACAAACATCTCAGTATAACCAGATTCTAACACAGACATCTCAGTATAACCAGATTCTAACACCGACAGTATGGTATAAACAGATTCCAACACGGACGTCACAGTATAACCAGATTCCAACACAGACATCTCAAAATAACCAGATTCCAACACCGACATCACAGTATAACCAGATTCTAACACAAACATCTCAGTATAACCAGATTTCAACAGCGACATCTCAGTATAACTAGATTTCAACACCAACATCTCAGTATAACCAGATTTCAACACCGACAGCATGGTATAACAGATTCTTACACCGAAGCATGGTATAACCAGATTCTAACACAGACATCTCAATATAACCAGATTCCAACACCGACATCACAGTATAACCAAATTCTAACACAAACATCTCAGTATAACCAGATTCTAACACCGACAGCACGGTATAACCAGACTCCAACACCGACAGCACGGTATAAGCAGACCCCAACCCCGACAGCACTGCACAACCAGACCCCAACGCTGACAGTACGGCACGGTATAACCAGACCTCAACACTGACATCACGGTATATCCAGATTTCAAAACCAAAATCTCAGTATAACCAGATTTCAACACCGACATCTCAGTATAACTGGGTTTCAACACCAACATCTCAGAATAACCAAATTTCAACACCGACAGCACGGTATAACCAGACCCCAACGCTGACAGCACGGTTTTACCAGATTTCAACACTGACATCTCAGTATATCCAGATTTCAACATCGACATTTCAGTATAACCATATTTCAACACCGACATCTCAGGATAACCAGATTTCATCACCGACATCTCAGGATAACCAGATTTCAACACAGACATCTCAGTATAACCAGAGTTCAACACCGACATCTCAGGATAACCAGATTTCAAAACCGACATCTCAATATAACCAGATTTCCACACCGACATCTCAGGATAACCAGATTTCAACACCGACATATCAGGATAACCAGAATTCAACACCGACATCTCAGTATAACCAGATTATCAACACCGACAACACAATATAACCAGATTTCAACACCGACAGCACAATATAACCAGATTTCAACACCGACAGCACAATATAACCAGATTTCAACACCGACAACACAATATAACCAGATTTCAACAACGACAGCACAATATAACCAGATTTCAACACCGACAGCACAATATAACCAGATTTTCAACACCGACAACACAATATAACCAGATTTCAACACCGACAGCACAATATAACCAGATTTCAACACCGACATCTCAGTATAACCAGATTTCAACATCGACATCTCAGTATATCCAGATTTCAACACAGACATCTCAGTATAACCAGATTTCAACACTAACAGCACAATATAACCAGATTTCAACACCGACAGCACAATATAACCAGATTTCAGCACCGACAGCACAATATAACCAGATTTCAACACTGACAGCACAATATAACTAGATTTCAACACCGACATCTCAGTATAACCAGATTTCAACACTGACATCTCAGGATAACCAGATTTCAACACCGCCATATCAGTATAACCAGATTTCAACACCGACATCTCAGTATATCCAGATTTCAACACCGACATCTCAGTATAACTAGATTTCAACACCAACATCTCAGTATAACCAGATTTCAACACCGACAGCACAATATAACCAGATTTCAACACTGACAGCACAATATAACCAGATTTCAACACCGACATCTCAGGGTAACAAGGTTTCAACACCGACAGCACGGTATAAGCAGCTTCTAACACTGACATCTCAGTATCACCAGATTTCAACACAGACATCTCAGTATAACCAGATTTCAACACCGACAGCACAATATAACCAGATTTTCAACACCGACAGCACAATATAACCAGATTTCAACACTGACCTCACGGTATAACCAGGTTTCAACACCGACAGCACAATATAACAATATTTCAACACCGACAGCACATTATAATCAGATTTCAACACTGCCATCTCAGTATAACCAGATTTCAACACCGCCATCTCAGTCTAACCAGATTTCAACACCGACATCTCAGTATATTCAGATTTCAACACCGACATCTCAGTATAACCAGATTTCAACACCAACATCTCAGTATAACCAGATTTCAACACCGACAGCGCAATATAACCAGATTCTAACACAAACATCAGGATATAATCGGATTCCAACACCGACATCACAATATAACCAGATTTCAACACCGACAGCACAATATAACCAGATTCTAACACAGACACCACGATATAACCAGATTCCAACACCAACAGCAAGGTATAACCAGATTCTAACACCGAAGCACGGTATAACCAGATTCTAACACTGACAGCACGGTATAACCAGATTCTAACACCGACAGCACGGTATAACCAGATTCTCACATCGACAGCACGGTATATCCAGATTCTCACACCGACAGCACGGTATAACCAGACCCCAACACCGACAGCACGGTATAACCAGACCCCAAAACCGACAGCACGGTATAACCAGACCTCAACACCAACAGCACTGCACAACCAGACCCCAACGCTGACAGCATAGCATAACCAGACCCCAACACTGACATCACGGTATATCCAGATTTCAACACCGACATCTCAGTATAACCAGATTTCAACACCGAAATCTCAGTATAACCAGATTTCAACACCGACATCTCAGTATAACTAGGTTTCAACACCAACATCTCAGTATAACCAGATTTCAACACCGACAGCACGGTATAACCAGACCCCAACACCGACAGCACGGTATAACCAGACCCCAACACCGACAGCACTGCACAACCAGACCCCAACGCTGACAGCACGGTATAACCAGATTTCAACACCGACATCGCAGTATAACCAGATTTCAACACTGACATCTCAGTATATCCAGATTTCAACATCGACATTTCAGTATAACCATATTTCAACACCGACATCTCAGTATAACCATATTTCAACACCGACATCTCAGGATAACCAGATTTCATTACCGACATCTCAGGATAACCAGATTTCATTACCGACATCTCAGGATAACCAGATTTCAAAACCGACATCTCAATATAACCAGATTTCCACACCGACATCTCAGGATAACCAGATTTCAACACCGACATCTCAGGATAACCAGAATTCAACACCGACATCTCAGTATAACCAGATTTCAACACCGACAGCACAATATAACCAAATTTCAACAACGACAGCACAATATAACCAGATTTTCAACACCGACAACACAATATAACCAGATTTCAACACCGACAGCACAATATAACCAGATTTCAACACCGACAGCACAATATAACCAGATTTCAACACCGATAGCACAATATAACCAGATTTTCAACACCAACAACACAATATAACCAGATTTCAACACCGACAGCACAATATAACCAGATTTCAACACCGACATCTCAGTATAACCAGATTTCAACACCGACATCTCAGTATAACCAGATTTCAACACAGACATCTCAGTATAACCAGATTTCAACACCGACATCTCAGTATAACTAGGTTTCAACACTGACATCTCAGTATAACCAGATTTCAACACCGACAGCACGGTATAACCAGACCCCAACACCGACAGCACGGTATAACCAGACCCCAACACCGACAGCACGGTATAACCAGACCCCAACACCAACAGCACGGTACAACCAGACCTCAACGCCGACAGCACTGCACAACCAGACCCCAACGCTGACAGCACGGTATAATCAGACCCCAACACCGACAGCACGATATAACCAGATTTCAACATCGTCATCTCAGTATAACCAGATTTCAACACCGACATCTCAGTATAACCAGATTTCAACACCGACATCTCAGTATAACCAGATTTCAACACCGACATCTCAGTATAACCAGATTTCAACACCGACATCTCAGTATAACCAGATTTCAACACCGACATCTCAGTATAACCAGATTTCAACACCGACATCTCAGTATAACCCGATTTCAACACCGACTTCTCAGTATAACCAGATTTCAACACCGACTTCTCAGTATAACCAGATTTCAACACCAACTTCTCAGTACAACCTGATTTCAACACCGACATCTCAGTATAACCAGATTCTAACACAGATATCAGGATATAATCAGATTCCAACATCGACATCACAGTATAACCAGATTCTAACACAGACATCTCAGTATAACCAGATTCTAACACAGACATCTCAGTCTAACCAGATTCTAACACCGACATCACCGTATAACCAGATTCCAACACCGACATCACAGTATAACCAGATTCTAACACAGACATCTCAATATAACCAGATTCCAACACCGACATCACAATATAACCAGAATCTAACACAAACATCTCAGTATAACCAGATTCTAACACAGACATCTCAGTATAACCAGATTCTAACACCAACAGCATGGTATAACCAGATTCTAACACCAACATCACGGTATAACCAGATTCTAACACCGACAGCACGGTATAACCAGATTCTAACACCGACAGCACAGTATAACCAGATTCTAACACCGACAGCACGGTATAACCAGATTCTAACACCAACAACACAGTATAACCAGATTCTAACACCAACGGCATGGTATAACAAGATTCTAACACCGACAGCACAGTATAACCAGATTCTAACACTGACCGCACGGTATCACCAGATTCTAACACTGACAGCACAGTACAACCAGATTCTAACACCAACAGCATGGTATAACCAGATTCTAACAGCACGGTATAACAGTAGAATCCAGTCTGGTTGTGTCGGAGAGGGGGGATTTGGGGAGAGAGAAATGCAATGGAAACTGCAGGATTGGCGGTTATCACTTCATTCTCAGCTTTCAGTTACCTCAGACGTCTTCCAGCCCAGTAGTAGATACGTTGCCATGACTTCATTGTACTTCTGGTTCACCAAAGAGTCAGTGATCTCCTCCCGGGAGTATCCCATATTAACCATGAGCTCTGAAGCAAAGGGAATACATTGTTAAAACCCAAAGGGCTGTGAAGTGCCAGTAACAGAGGAATGGATAGTTGAGAGAAAATAGACCTGTTCTCCGGGGATCCTTGTAGTCTGGCTCCGGGTCTGTGTAAGGCTTCAGCTCATCGTCCTCATAACCAACATTCATCCAGCGATCTTTCATTATTTGCTGATCAATACAACAATTGAGGTCAATAAAGGAAGAAAGAATTGTATTTATGTACAACTTTCCAGCACCTCAGGACATCCCAAAGCGCTTCACAGCTAATGATGCACTTTGAAGGATGGGTCACTGTTGTAATGGAGCAAACACGGCAGCTGATTTGTGCACAGCAAAATCCCAAGGGCGGCCTGTTTCTGTGCTGCATCACCTATGTGAAGTACGCTTGTGAGCCACAGAAATCCCATACCCTTCGTCTGTGCCAAATTCATGAAGCTGAGCTCCTCAGATTGGGGTGGGGTTTGCAGGGGCTTGAAGAAGGGCCATCATGGGAGTGACCATGGGCACCCCCTCCCGGTCACTGGACCAGTGTGAGTGGGGATGTCAGGCAAGCGTGCCAGTGCCTGACTCGCGCGATGAAGCAGCCACACCGTTGCTGGCGGAGGGTGGGGGGGTGGGGGGGGGTGGGGGGTCTACGTTGTCCCGCATCACAAAAGCAACTCATTGTATGTTTAAAGCCTGCACGACTCGATGAGGCACGACACAGATGTGCTCTAACTCACCTCTAAGCTCCCTCGCTTGGCAGGATTTAGTACCAGGAATTTCTTCAATAAGTTTTCACAGTCTGTGGACATGTAAAAGGGGATTCGGTACTTGCCTCGCAGCACCCTCTCTCGGAGTTCCTGACGGAAGGGGAGAAAGTGGGAAAACTCATTGAAACAAGTGTGGCTTCAACGTGACTTGGACTTAACCCAGCTCCCCACCCTTCACCCCAAATCAAACACTGAGAGGCAGTCTCTTCATCATCAGTGAAAGGTGTTACACACCAAATGCACAGCTTTACACCAACGTAACACAGGGCCAAGTACATTAAGCTGCAATTACACTTCTGATGGCAAAACTATCTGCTGAAAGAATGGAATCATGTCTTCGCCCATGTCCTAACCAAATTCCTCCTGAAACTGGAACTGAAAAACTGATCCATTTCCTCACTTGGTGTTTGTGGGATCTTGCTGTGCATACATTGGCTGCTGTATTTGCCCACCTCACAAGCCACCGCACTTGAAATGTAATTGGCTGTACGGAAAGTGCCTCGGGTGCCCTGAGGATGTGGAAGTTGCTATGTAAATACAATCCTTTTACCTTTCTTCCCGACAGGGTGAGTAAACATCACGGTACAGGAAGTGATGAGACCTCACACTGCACGGGTACAATGAGGGAGTCGTATCCCACATTGGGATTGGTCAGATCAACGCATCAAACTGCTCCCTGTGGCTGCAGTTCAACTGGGGGAGGGGAGGGCTGCAGCTCTGTGGGAGCGAGTGTGAACAGATAAGGAGGGAATCCTTTTGCAGTGCCCTTGGCCAACATCTCACAAGAGAAAAAACAGGCCCACTACTATTTCTGGGATTTTGCTAAACAAAAAAATGCTGGCCATGTCTGCCTGCACAAACGCTCGCTCCACTTTAACACAGCATGTATGAAGGACTGGGAAGGCAGCAGGTAAATGACAGCCTCTTTCCGTTAGACATTGCCCTGACTGAGTCCATCTACACTTGCTAATTATACTCAGATGGAACGGAATGCATCATCGGTTATACTCCCACACACACACACACACACACACACACACACACACACACACACACACACACAGACACACAGACACACACACACACACACACATGCCCCACACCCCCTCAGACTGCAACCTCCCTCTCCAACAAGTGTTAACCAGAAAGGAACAGGAAATCGCACTGACTGTTACATGAACAGCTTCAGCCTCCCACAAACACAACCCCCACATGATGGAGGCCATTTGCTCCATTTTAATGCAGAAAGGTGGAGGGCACCCTGCACTCCTCCACTGCAGCTATAAACTGTTTCTCAGCTGTTCCTTGGGAGGGAAACAGATTCAACTGGAATTTTCAGGCAACAATTGAAGGAATGCTTGAAGGGACAGATCTTGCAGGGGTATGGGTAGAGAGTCTGGGGAGTGGGATAACACTTTCACTACAAGCTATAGTATATAAAGAGGCTCAAGTGAAAGCACAAAGTGATTCGCAAGGACAATGCTAGAACGCAGAGGTTTAACCCATCGGGAAAGATTGAACAGGCTGGGGCTCTTTTCTCTGGAAAAGAGAAGGCTGAGGGGTGACCTGAACAAGGTCTTTAAAATGATGATGGGGGTTTGGAAAGGGTCGACGTAGAGAAGAAGTTTCCACTTGTGGGGGAGGCCAGAACTAGGGGCCATCGATATAAGACATTCAGTCATAAATCCACCGGGGAACTCAGGAGAAAAGGGTGAGAATGTGGAACTCGCACCCACAGGGAATGGTTCAGTTGAATAGTTTGGATACGTTCAAGGGAGGAGCTGGATAAACACACGAGGGAGAAAGAAATGGAAGGTTAGAGGGAGATGAAGTAGGGAGGGGGAAGGCTCGTGTAGAAGGATAGGGGGAGATGGAGTAGGGAGGGGGAAGGTTCGTGTGGAAGGATAGGGGGAGATGGAGTAGGGAGGGGAAGGTTCGTGTGGAAGGATAGGGGGAGATGGAGTAGGGAGGGGGAAGGTTCGTGTGGAAGGATAGGGGGAGATGGAGTAGGGAGGGGAAGGCTTGTGTAGAAGGATAGGGGTAGATGGAGTAGGGAGGGGAAGGTTCGTGTGGAAGGATAGGGGGAGATGGAGTAGGGAGGGGAAGGTTTGTGTGGAAGGATAGGGGGAGATGGAGTAGGGAGGGGAAGGTTTGTGTGGAAGGATAGGGGGAGATGGAGTAGGGAGGGGAAGGTTCGTGTGGAAGGATAGGGGGAGATGGAGTAGGGAGGGGAAGGTTCGTGTGGAGCAGAAACACTGGCTCTAGCAGGCACGGGGACATGTGATGATTTGTACAATTTTTGGTTGTGTGACTGCAGCAAGTGCAGTTAATCTATTTACCAATGGTCCACATCCAGCTTTGCTGTGAGGTTCCAAGCTGGGCTGGAATAGCCAGCTCTGCTCTTACACCAACCCATGACAGAGCGAATAAAGAGAGGCGTGCCAGGTAAAGAGGCACAGTACAGCTCTCTGGAAGCAGTAGACAGTAACCTAAAAGTGCCAGCAGAGCTGGAGTGAAAAGTAAACCAGACTTTCAAGTCTATCAGGATTTGCAGAGAGCGCTTTCTTGGAAGTGCATTTATTGAAAGGGCAGGAACACGTCACTTTGGCTCAGGAGGGGCTCAGTTGAATGGGCTCTTGTAGGATTATAAAGTGATATTCAATCCATCCTGTTGCTTTCAGTTCTTTGAAAGGTCTGTCTAATTAATCATACTCACCCACTATTTAATTCTTTTATTTAATTCGTTCATGGCGTGTGGGTGTCACTGGCTGGGCCAGCAATTATTACCCATCCCTAATTGCCCTTGTTCAGGGGACATTTAAGAGTCAACCACATTACTATTCTTGCCCCATGGCCCTGTAAAAGTCTCCTTTTCAAATATTTATCCAATTCCCCCCTTTTGAAAGTTCCTATTGAATCTGCTTCCACCGCCCTTTCAGGCAGCGCCTTCCAGATCACAACAACTCGCTGTGTCAAAAAAACATTCTCCTCATCTCCCCCTCTGCTCGTTCTTGTTTACGCTATCAAAACCCACTCAGGATTTTGAAGACTTTGATCAAATCACATTCCTTGGCTTTAAGGAGAACAACCCCGGTTTCTCTCGTCTGAAGTCCTTCATTCCTGGCCCAATTCCAGCACCATCTCCTGGATCCTGACCCAGTAATGGATACAGTGCTCCAGCTGGGGCCTAACCAGTGTTTTATAAAAGTTCAGCATCACAGGATCACACAGTGCAGAAGAGGCCCTTTGGCCCATTGAGTCTGCAGCGACATGTGAGAAACACCTGATCTACCTCCCTAACCCCGTAGCCTTGAATGTTATGACGTGCCAAGTGCTCAAAGGGCACTTCCTTGGTTTTGTAGTCTAAGCCTCTACACAGAGAAGCATCCTGTATACGACTTTCATTTCAAAACAGCCTGTCCAAGTACCTTTAAGTTCTGTCCGTCAAAGGGCAGTGAGCCGCTTACGAGTGTGTAGAGGATCACACCCAGACTCCAAACGTCCACCTCTGGTCCATCGTATTTCTTCCCCTGGAAGAGCTCTGGAGCAGCGTAAGGGGGACTCCCACAGAACGTATCTAATTTATTACCCAGTGTGAACTCGTTACTGAAGCCAAAGTCCGCTATTTTTATGTGCATATCTCCGTCTAACAGCAGGTTTTCAGCCTGCATGGAGAAAAGACAGGAATAAAAATGGGCTTTACAGCAAACCCATCGGAGGAAAAAACAGAGCTCAGAAGGGTTAAAGCATTTGTGAGGTCATTAAGAAAGGTGACAACAGTAACACAGTGAGCACTTGCAAGGTTCAAACACACCACCAGCGCTTTCCTCTAATTCAGGGCCTCAGAGGCATAAAGGACTCTCCAGCCCTTAGCCTGCCTTTCCTTCAGATTGAAAAACCCAGCTCTGGTGTCTTCCTCAGTGACATTCCACACCCCTGACCTCAGGACTAGGACAGGCCACTGGAGTCCATCACGTCAGCCCCAACGTTCGGGAGACGATCCTTTCCACTGCTCTACTTCTCATGCCCCTCGATCACATTCTTGGACAAGCTGCAGTGTTGAGGCAGCTGCTGCAGCTGACAAGACAACTGGTCCCATCGTTTGACCCAACAAGTCTGAGCCCCCCAGCTCACTGGTGGCCCTGACTGTATCAAGGCTTCCCTTCCTCTCACACCCCTCTCTGCTTCCCAAGGAGTTACTGAATGATAGCGAGCTTCCACGACAGGTGACTGGTATCGGGGGAAGCCGATATCACCCAGGCTCAATTCCATTTCAGCTGTTTTGGGTCAATTAACACCATCAGCTTGAAGCCCACAGGGTTTGGCAAAAACTGATGTCCCCAGTGCCAGTGAGCAGGCATCTGCCATACCAAACCCTCTGTCTAAACATAGTACAACCAGCCTATAATAACCACCGTTCTCACAAACCAGTTGGTCAAAACAACTTGAAACCTGTGTCACACGGACTCGAAGCGTTAACTGTGTTTCTCTCCGCAGATGCTGTCAGACCTGCTGAGTTTTTCCAGGTATTTCTGTATTTGTTTCGGATTTCCAGCTTCCGCAGCTTTTTGATTTTAAACCTGATTCATTCAGTTATTTCCAGTGTCGGTGCAGACTGGGGCTTTTAGCTCCTTTGCACTGGCTATGTCAGGAACAGGAGGCCATTCAGCTTCGAGCATTCACCAGGTTTCCACTCCCCCCGGGCGTGAACAAGTGCTTCCTGACATCACCCCTGAACAGCCTGGCTCCCATTTGAAGATTATGCCCCTTTGTTCTGGACTCTCCCACCAGAGAAAATGGTTCCCCTCTATCTATCCGGTCAAAACCTTTAACCATTTCAAACATCTTGCTGAGATCACCCTTTAATCTTCCACACTCGGAATGTAAGTATTGCCTGCACAGCCTCACAATCCTTTCAGCACTGGTATCATCCTGCTGAATCTGCACTGCACCCCCTCCAAGGCTGACATCTCCTTCCTGAGGTGTGGTGCTCAGGACCAAACACAGTTACTCCAGGTGGGATCTGGGCGGAGCTTCATACAACTGGAGCGCAACTTCCACCCCTTTGTGCTCCAGACCCCTCGAGATAAAGACCAACAATCCATTTGGAGGAAGGGAGCACTGTACCTGCAGAGTCCAACCCACTTCAGGGGCACAGCTGCCCTTATACTAAGTCCCCTAGCACACGACAAAACAGGCTGCACCAACTCACTCACACAACAAGCAATGCGCTCCAAAAACTCCACAGAGCTGAAGAGGTGTCAATAAAATGAGACACAATATTAAGGACAAGTATTACCACTGAACAAATAATGAATAAATAATCAATCAGCAAAGCCCAAGATCGCTGTGTATCAATCTGAGAAACAGACAAAATAGCCCTTACCTTCAGATCCCTATGAACAATGCACTTTTGGTGACAGTACTGCACAGCAGATACTATCTAGAAAACACAAGCAGGAGAAATATTGTGACAGCTGAATAACAATTAGGTCCTTGCTCAGATTCCCAAACCACATTATACCACACCCCGTCCAAGATTAATTTAAATATCTGTGACTTCACATACATCCTAACAACTTGGGTGCAGGGTGGGGCAGTCAGTATTATTACTGAAAGTCTCAGGAACCCACAGCAAAACACAACCAAGTGTAACTGAAGTGGTGGCAAACTGACCTTGTGGCCAGAGGCTGTAACTGCACTGTGACAGTTTACATAGGAGAATTAAAGGGGAAATGTTAGAAAGGTGCTTTACAATGGGGTCTGCTGACGATGAGCGTAACTCAAAAGTTTTCAGTAAGGTTTGTGAAGATACAAGCTTTTTAATATTTAATGTACAGGTGGGTATGGAAATATATTGTAATGTCTGCTGTTACCCAATGGGCAAATGATGTGGTAATGAGCCAGATAGTCCAGGGTGGTCCCACAACTGACCCTTACCCTGTGCTGAGCTCAATGAGGGCAGCTGCTGGCCTCAGTACCCATGGGTCAGGGGACATGAGCAAGGGTCCCAGCTCCTATTTACCAACACCTGCCCTGCCCTCTGCCCCACAACTTAATACAAAGCCAGGTCGGAGAGGGGCCTGGGAGGAGAAACGGCAGGAATGGAGAGGGTGGGGGTGGGGCGAGGAAGGCAGCGGAGTCCAATGGGAAGGGGTCCAGGGGCTTCAGGGAAGCAGAGGGTGGGAAAGAGGATGCAGGAGGAGAGGGGCAGAAAGGGCCCTGGAGGCTGGAGGCAGGGTAGGGGCCTTTGAGGGAGATGGAAAGGGTGGAGGGAAAGAGCCCTGGCTGGGGCAGTGGAGAGGGGTGGGGGGGTGGTGTGGAGGAGAGAGGTGATGGGGGAGACAGAGAGAGAGGGTGGAGGGAAAGGGCCCCCTGGTTGGGGGTAGGGGTAGGAGCCAGAGAGGGGAGGAAAGCTGCTGAGTTGGAGTCCTGACAGATGAAGAGAATGAAGAGAGGGAAGGGCTGATAAACCGACTCAGCGCACGGACTGACGGAAACTCAGGCTGACGAGAGAGAGCAGAGTGGATATTCTCGGTCGGCACTGACCTGTCGGAATTTTGCTCTTGCTTCTTTTTCTTTCATTCTTCCATGTGCAACTAAATAATCGAAGACTTCCCCTGCAGGAGGGCACAAACAGGGCTTCAGACAGAAATAACCCACAGCGAGGAGACAGAGACTAACAACAGGCAGCTGGCACAGTGACAGCGCAGTGCCACAGCACAGAGACAGCAAGTACCCAGCCCTCTCATTCCACACTCCCCGCGCCCCAGACAGCGCTCACTGACACTCTCCCCCCGCCCCAGACAGCGCTCACTGACACTCTCCCCCCGCCCCGGACAGCGCTCACTGACACTCTCCCCCCGCCCCAGACAGCGCTCACTGACACTCTCCCCCCGGACAGCGCTCACTGACACTCTCCCACCGCCCCAGACAGTGCTCACTGACACTCTCCCCCCGCCCCAGACAGTGCTCACTGACACTCTCCCCCCGCCCCAGACAGTGCTCACTGACACTCTCCCCCCGCCCCAGACAGCGCTCACTGACACTCTCCCCCCGCCCCAGACAGCGCTCACTGACACTCTCCCCCCGGACAGCGCTCACTGACACTCTCCCCCCGGACAGCGCTCACTGACACTCTCCCCCCGGACAGCGCTCACTGACACTCTCCCCCCGGACAGCGCTCACTGACACTCTCCCCCCGGACAGCGCTCACTGACACTCTCCCCCCGGACAGCGCTCACTGACACTCTCCCCCCGGACAGTGCTCACTGACACTCTCCCCCCGCCCCGGACAGTGCTCACTGACACTCTCCCCCCGCCCCAGACAGTGCTCACTGACACTCTCCCCCCGGACAGCGCTCACTGACACTCTCCCCCCGCCCCAGACAGTGCTCACTGACACTCTCCCCCCGGCCCAGACAGTGCTCACTGACACTCTCTCCCCGGACAGCGCTCACTGACACTCTCCCCCCGCCCCGGACAGTGCTCACTGACACTCTCCCCCCGCCCCAGACAGTGCTCACTGACACTCTCCCCCCGGACAGCGCTCACTGACACTCTCCCCCCGCCCTGGACAGTGCTCACTGAGACTCTCCCCCCGGACAGTGCTCACTGACACTCTCCCCCCGGACAGTGCTCACTGACACTCTCCCCCCGGACAGCGCTCACTGACACTCTCCCCCCGCCCCGGACAGCGCTCACTGACACTCTCCCCCCGCCCCAGACAGCGCTCACTGACACTCTCCCCCCGCCCCAGACAACGCTCACTGAGACTCTCCCCCCGGACAGTGCTCACTGAGACTCTCCCCCCGGACAGCGCTCACTGACACTCTCCCCCCGCCCCGGACAGCGCTCACTAACACTCTCCCCCCGGACAGTGCTCACAGACACTCTCCCCCCGGACAGTGCTCACTGAGACTCTCCACACGGACAGCGCTCACTGACACTCTTCCCCCGGACAGCGCTCACTGAGACTCTCCCCCCGGACAGTGCTCACTGAGACTCTCCCCCCGGACAGCGCTCACTGAGACTCTCCCCCCGGACAGCGCTCACTGACACTCTCCCCCCGGACAGCGCTCACTGACACTCTCCCCCCGGACAGCGCTCACTGACACTCTCCCCCCGGACAGTGCTCACTGACACTCTCCCCCCGGACAGTGCTCACTGACACTCTCCCCCCGGACAGCGCTCACTGAGACTCTCCCCCCGGACAGCGCTCACTGAGACTCTCCCCCCGGACAGCGCTCACTGACACTCTCCCCCCGGACAGCGCTCACTGACACTCTCCCCCCGGACAGCGCTCACTGACACTCTCCCCCCGGACAGCGCTCACTGACACTCTCCCCCCGGACAGTGCTCACTGACACTCTCCCCCCGGACAGTGCTCACTGACACTCTCCCCCCGCCCCGGACAGCACTCACTGACACTCTCCCCCCGGACAGCGCTCACTGACACTCTCCCCCCGCCCCGGACAGTGCTCACTGACACTCTCCCCCCGGACAGCGCTCACTGACACTCTCCCCCTGGACAGCGCTCACTGACACTCTCCCCCCGGACAGCGCTCACTGACACTCTCCCCCCGGACAGCGCTCACTGACACTCTCCCCCCGGACAGCGCTCACTGACACTCTCCCCCCGGACAGCGCTCACTGACACTCTCCCCCCGGACAGCGCTCACTGACACTCTCCCCCCGCCCCAGACAGTGCTCACTGACACTCTCCCCCCGCCCCAGACAGTGCTCACTGACACTCTCCCCCCGGACAGCGCTCACTGACACTCTCCCCCCGCCCCGGACAGTGCTCACTGACACTCTCCCCCCGCCCCAGACAGTGCTCACTGACACTCTCCCCCCGGACAGCGCTCACTGACACTCTCCCCCCGCCCCGGACAGTGCTCACTGACACTCTCCCCCCGGACAGTGCTCACTGACACTCTCCCCCCGCCCCAGACAGTGCTCACTGACACTCTCCCCCCGGCCCAGACAGTGCTCACTGACACTCTCTCCCCGGACAGCGCTCACTGACACTCTCCCCCCGCCCCGGACAGTGCTCACTGACACTCTCCCCCCGCCCCAGACAGTGCTCACTGACACTCTCCCCCCGGACAGCGCTCACTGACACTCTCCCCCCGCCCTGGACAGTGCTCACTGAGACTCTCCCCCCGGACAGTGCTCACTGACACTCTCCCCCCGGACAGTGCTCACTGACACTCTCCCCCCGGACAGCGCTCACTGACACTCTCCCCCCGCCCCGGACAGCGCTCACTGACACTCTCCCCCCGCCCCAGTCAGTGCTCACTGACACTCTCCCCCCGCCCCAGACAACGCTCACTGAGACTCTCCCCCCGGACAGTGCTCACTGAGACTCTCCCCCCGGACAGCGCTCACTGACACTCTCCCCCCGCCCCGGACAGCGCTCACTGACACTCTCCCCCCGGACAGTGCTCACTGAGACTCTCCACCCGGACAGCGCTCACTGACACTCTTCCCCCGGACAGCGCTCACTGAGACTCTCCCCCCGGACAGCGCTCACTGAGACTCTCCCCCCGGACAGCGCTCACTGAGACTCTCCCCCCGGACAGCGCTCACTGACACTCTCCCCCCGGACAGCGCTCACTGACACTCTCCCCCCGGACAGCGCTCACTGACACTCTCCCCCCGGACAGCGCTCACTGACACTCTCCCCCCGGACAGCGCTCACTGAGACTCTCCCCCCGGACAGCGCTCACTGACACTCTCCCCCCGGACAGCGCTCACTGACACTCTCCCCCCGGACAGTGCTCACTGACACTCTCCCCCCGCCCCGGACAGCGCTCACTGACACTCTCCCCCCGGACAGCGCTCACTGACACTCTCCCCCCGCCCCGGTCAGTGCTCACTGACACTCTCCCCCCGGACAGCGCTCACTGACACTCTCCCCCTGGACAGCGCTCACTGACACTCTCCCCCCGGACAGCGCTCACTGACACTCTCCCCCCAGACAGCGCTCACTGACACTCTCCCCCCGGACAGCGCTCACTGACACTCTCCCCCCGGACAGCGCTCACTGACACTCTCCCCCCGGACAGCGCTCACTGACACTCTCCCCCCGGACAGCGCTCACTGACACTCTCCCCCCGGACAGCGCTCACTGACACTCTCCCCCCGGACAGTGCTCACTGAGACTCTCCCCCTGGACAGCGCTCACTGACACTCTCCCCCCGCCCCAGACAGTGCTCACTGAGACTCTCCCCCCGCCCCAGACAGTGCTCACTGACACTCTCCCCCCGCCCCAGACAGTGCTCACTGAGACTCTCCCCCCGGACAGCGCTCACTGACACTCTCCCCCCGCCCCAGACAGCGCTCACTGACACTCTCCCCCCGGACAGCGCTCACTGACACTCTCCCCCCGGACAGCGCTCACTGAGACTCTCCCCCTGGACAGCGCTCACTGACACTCTCCCCCCGCCCCAGACAGTGCTCACTGAGACTCTCCCCCCGGACAGCGCTCACTGACACTCTCCCGCCAGACAGCGCTCAATGACACTCTCCCCCCGCCCCAGACAGTGCTCACTGAGACTCTTCCCCCGGACAGCGCTCACTGACACTCTCCCCCCGCCCCAGACAGCACTCACTGACACTCTCCCCCTGGACAGCGCTCACTGACACTCTCCCCCCGCCCCAGACAGTGCTCACTGAGACTCTTCCCCCGGACAGCGGTCACTGACTCTCTCTCCCCGGACAGCGCTCACTGACACTCTCCCCCCAGACAGCGCTCACTGACACTCTCCCCCCAGACAGCGCTCACTGACACTCTCCCCCCAGACAGCGCTCACTGACACTCTCCCCCCGGACAGCGCTCACTGAGACTCTCCCCCCGCCCCAGACAGCGCTCACTGACACTCTCCCCCCGGACAGCGCTCACTGACACTCTCCCCCCGCCCCAGACAGCGCTCACTGACACTCTCCCCCCGGACAGCGCTCACTGACACTCTCCCCCCGGACAGCGCTCACTGACACTCTCCCCCCGGACAGCGCTCACTGACACTCTCCCCCCGGACAGCGCTCACTGACACTCTCCCCCCGGACAGCGCTCACTGAGACTCTCCCCCCGGACAGCGCTCACTGACACTCTCCCCCCGGACAGCGCTCACTGACACTCTCCCCACGGACAGCGCTCACTGACTCTCTCCCCCCGGACAGCGCTCACTGACACTCTCCCCCCGGACAGCGCTCACTGACACTCTCCCCCCGGACAGTGCTCACTGACACTCTCCCCCCGGACAGCGCTCACTGACACTCTCCCCCCGGACAGTGCTCACTGACACTCTCCCCCCGCCCCGGACAGTGCTCACTGACACTCTCCCCCCGCCCCAGACAGTGCTCACTGACACTCTCCCCCCGGACAGCGCTCACTGACACTCTCCCCCCGCCCCAGACAGTGCTCACTGACACTCTCCCCCCGCCCCAGACAGTGCTCACTGACACTCTCCCCCCGGACAGCGCTCACTGACACTCTCCCCCCGCCCCGGACAGTGCTCACTGACACTCTCCCCCCGCCCCAGACAGTGCTCACTGACACCCTCCCCCCGGACAGCGCTCACTGACACTCTCCCCCCGCCCCGGACAGTGCTCACTGACACTCTCCCCCCGGACAGTGCTCACTGACACTCTCCCCCCAGACAGTGCTCACTGACACTCTCCCCCCGGACAGTGCTCACTGACACTCTCCCCCCGGACAGTGCTCACTGACACTCTCCCCCCGCCCCGGACAGCGCTCACTGACACTCTCCCCCCGCCCCAGACAGCGCTCACTGACACTCTCCCCCCGCCCCAGACAGCACTCACTGAGACTCTCCCCCCGGACATTGCTCACTGAGACTCTCCCCCCGGACAGCGCTCACTGACACTCTCCCCCCGCCCCGGACAGCGCTCACTGACAATCTCCCCCCGGACAGCGCTCACTGACACTCTCCCCCCGGACAGTGCTCACTGAGACTCTCCACCCGGACAGCGCTCACTGACACTCTCCCCCACGGACAGCGCTCACTGAGACTCTCAGCCCGGACAGTGCTCACTGAGACTCTCCCCCCGGACAGCGCTCACTGAGACTCTCCCCCCGGACAGTGCTCACTGACACTCTCCCCCCGGACAGTGCTCACTGAGACTCTCCACCCGGACATCGCTCACTGACACTCTCCCCCCGGACAGTGCTCACTGAGACTCTCCCCCCGGACAGTGCTCACTGAGACTCTCCCCCCGGACAGCGCTCACTGACACTCTCCCCCCGGACAGTGCTCACTGACACTCTCCCCCCGGACAGCGCTCACTGACACTCTCCCCCCGGACAGCGCTCACTGAGACTCTCCCCCCGGACAGTGCTCACTGACACTCTCCCCCCGGACAGTGCTCACTGAGACTCTCCACCCGGACATCGCTCACTGACACTCTCCCCCCGGACAGTGCTCACTGACACTCTCCCCCCGGACAGCGCTCACTGACACTCTCCCCCCGGACAGCGCTCACTGACACTCTCCCCCCGGACAGTGCTCACTGACACTCTCCCCCCGGACAGCGCTCACTGACACTCTCCCCCCGGACAGCGCTCACTGACACTCTCCCCCCCGCCCCGGACAGTGCTCACTGACACTCTCCCCCCGGACAGCGCTCACTGACACTCTCCCCCCGGACAGCGCTTACTGACACTCTCCCCCCGGACAGCGCTCACTGACACTCTCCCCCCGGACAGCGCTCACTGACACTCTCCCCCCGGACAGCGCTCACTGACACTCTCCCCCCGGACAGCGCTCACTGACACTCTCCCCCCGGACAGCGCTCACTGACACTCTCCCCCCGGACAGTGCTCACTGAGACTCTCCCCCTGGACAGCGCTCACTGACACTCTCCCCCCGCCCCAGACAGTGCTCACTGAGACTCTCCCCCCGCCCCAGACAGTGCTCACTGACACTCTCCCCCCGCCCCAGACAGTGCTCACTGAGACTCTCCCCCCGGACAGCGCTCACTGACACTCTCCCCCCGCCCCAGACAGCGCTCACTGACACTCTCCCCCTGGACAGCGCTCACTGACACTCTCCCCCCGGACAGCGCTCACTGAGTCTCTCCCCTTGGACAGCGCTCACTGACTCTCTCCCCCCGCCCCAGACAGTGCTCACTGAGACTCTCCCCCCGGACAGCGCTCACTGACACTCTCCCCCCAGACAGCGCTCACTGACACTCTCCCTCCGCCCCAGACAGTGCTCACTGAGACTTCCCCCGGACAGCTCTCACTGACACTCTCCCCCCGCCCCAGACAGCGCTCACTGACACTCTCCCCCCGGACAGCGCTCACTGACACTCTCCCCCCGGACAGCGCTCACTGACACTCTCCCCCCGGACAGCGCTCACTGACACTCTCCCCCCGGACAGCGCTCACTGACACTCTCCCCCCGGACAGCGCTCACTGACACTCTCCCCCCGGACAGCGCTCACTGACACTCTCCCCCCGGACAGCGCTCACTGACACTCTCCCCCCGGACAGCGCTCACTGACACTCTCCCCCCGGACAGCGCTCACTGACACTCTCCCCCCGGACAGCGCTCACTGAGACTCTCCCCCCGGACAGCGCTCACTGAGACTCTCCCCCCGGACAGCGCTCACTGACACTCTCCCCCCGGACAGCGCTCACTGACACTCTCCCCCCGGACAGCGCTCACTGACACTCTCCCCCCGGACAGCGCTCACTGAGAGTCTCCCCCCGGACAGCGCTCACTGACACTCTCCCCCCGGACAGCGCTCACTGACACTCTCCCCCCGGACAGCGCTCACTGACACTCTCCCCCCGGACAGCGCTCACTGACACTCTCCCCCCGGACAGCGCTCACTGACACTCTCCCCCCGCCCCAGACAGCGCTCACTGAGACTCTCCCCCCGGACAGTGCTCACTGAGACTCTCCCCCCAGACAGCGCTCACTGACAGTCTCCCCCCGGACAGCGCTCACTGACACTCTCCCCTCGGACAGTGCTCACTGACACTCTCCCCCCGGACAGCGCTCACTGACACTCTCCCCCCGGACAGCGCTCACTGACACTCTCCACCCGGACAGCGCTCACTGACACTCTCCCCCCGGACAGCGCTCACTGACACTCTCCCCCCGGACAGTGCTCACTGACACTCTCCCCCCGGACAGCGGTCACTGAGACTCTCCCCCCGGACAGTGCTCACTGACACTCTGCCCCCGGACAGCGCTCACTGACACTCTCCCCCCGGACTGCGCTCACTGACACTCTCCCCCCGCCCCAGACAGCACTCACTGACAGTCTCCCCCCGGACAGCGCTCACTGACACTCTCCCCCCGGACAGTGCTCACTGACACTCTCCCCCCGGACAGCGCTCACTGACACTCTCCCCCCGGACAGCGCTCACTGACACTCTCCACCCGGACAGCGCTCACTGAGACTCTCCCCCCGGACAGCGCTCACTGACACTCTCCCCCCGGACAGCGGTCACTGAGACTCTCCCCCCGGACAGTGCTCACTGACACTCTGCCCCTGGACAGCGCTCACTGACACTCTCCCCCCGGACAGCGCTCACTGACACTCTCCCCCCGGACAGCGCTCACTGACACTCTCCCCCCGGACAGCGCTCACTGACACTCTCCCCCCGGACAGCGCTCACTGACACTCTCCCCCCGGACAGCATTCCCTCTGAGTGAAGAAATTTCTCCTCATCTCGGTCCCACATGGTCCCAGCTTCCCGAGATTGTGCCTCGCTCTAGACCCCCCAGCCAGGGGAAACAGCCTCTGAGCATCTGCTGCAATGACCACACTACAGACAATTGTGCCCTGAAGCCTGCGCCAGCACACGCAGCACACTCCCTGTCAAGTCTGCAATCCAACAGTTTACATGATAAACAAGATCAGTAGAAAATGTGTGACAGGTCGTCTGCCTCAAAGCTGGCTGTCCGAGAACTGTCAGTGTATGAAAAGCAGACGTTTCTGTAGTAGAGAGCTTTACTGTTTGAGCTATTGCACACTGGGTTTCCTCTGCTTGTAAAACACTGGCCCAGATAAAGTCCACAAAAAAAAACTGCAAATCAATACGAGTAAAGCAATTGGAGTAACCAGGCATTTTTGGGAAAGGTGCGCTGCTCAGGCACAGTCTCAGTCTGGCCCAAGGAGCTTCCCATTGCTTACTCCCTCTGATTCTGACTGGCAACACACCCTCAAACTGTTAAAAGTCAGGCACAAACTGCTAGCTGAAGACAGATATTGTAAGAGAACTGGATGGAAACCTGATATATTGAACCCTGTGCCTGAACCTACTGCGTGCTAACAGAAGGGTAACGCCAGGCTGGATATCCAAAATCCAGCCCTGTCTCATTCCCAAGGGTGTCGCTTGGGCCACCGTACCTGTATTACACTCCCTGTAATTCATAACTTAGAAATTAACCAGCTTGCAATGTAGTAAAAATATTGGAGCCAGTGTTACCACCAGGATTTTAATGGAGTAATAAGGGGAGGAGGCAGATATGAAGGGTGAAATGTTATTAGGTTTGTGTGAATGGAAAGCGTAGAGCAGGGTAATTACAGCTCGTGTGCTAATGCCGCCAGACTGTGAGGAGATCACAGCAGAACAGCTTCATAATTCCAGAGAAGGGTTCAGTGGGAACTCTAGAATTAGAGAGCTCTTGATGGGTAGCCTCTCCCAAGAGATTTGGGGGGTGGTGTTTGAAGGAGTAGGGGAAACTGGTAAATGAGGAGTTGTCCAACAAAAGGCAAGGGTAAGGTGGCCTTTCCTTGAACATTGTCCTTAGGCTGTGTCTGGACACAGCCCTGAGCTGTACGACAGGGTGAAGATGCTCAGAGACTTGTCACAGTGGGTATCATCCCAGAGAGTGCTATCCAATCTCAGAGTGATGAATGAAGTGTGTCACATATTAACCACATCACACTGCATACTTTCCATCCTATTGTTGGCAATACAAGCCTGGCGGCAACACTGGGAGCACATTCTGCAGCAGTGACTAACACAGACACACACACAGACACACACACACACACACACACAAGACACACAAACACAGACACACACACACAGACACACACACAAGACACACACAGACACACACACACAGACACACACACAGACACACACACACTCACACAGACACACACACACACAGACACAGACACACACACACAAAGACACACGCACACAGACACAGACACACACAGACACACAGACACAGACACACACACAGACACAGACACACACACACAGACACAGACACACACACAGACACACACACACACACACACAGACACAGACACACACAAATCACTATAATACTCACCCCCACTGGCATACTCCATTACTAAATACAGTGTTTTTTCCGTTTCTATAACTTCAAATAATTTAACTGCAAGACACAAAGAGAATAATAAATCAGATTAAAGTCTCACCTCCAACTAAAGTAACTGTTGTGGGACAGGAAGGCTTCAATCCCCTGAAGACAGGGTTTGGGGTTTGGGGAATTTCAGGCCGGGTTCTGCGGGTGAGGGGTGTCTCAGGTTTGGGAGCTGCCAGGCAAGTCCCTGTGTTACAACCATCAGGCAATTACATTGGAGAATTGTGAAGGAGCGGCACAACCAACTCTCCCCCACCTGCAGTCGGGACCAGAGAATTCCTGAGGGGGGCGGTGGGGAGGGGTCCAGATGAGAGGGGGAGGAACGATGCTGCTGCCCTGCTCTGCATCTAGGGAGAGTGTCAGCTACAAGGTCCCTCACGTTCTCTGATGGAAGATTCCTCCACCTTGATGCTATCAATTGGAGGCCAGCACTCCCCACCAATTCTCATCCTCAGGAGGCTGATCTATGTACTGCGAGTGGGAATGATCAGTCAAGGTTAGGATAAGGCCAGTCCCTTCCCCAAACTGCTCAGGGTTTGCTCAGTCGCTGTTTGGGGTTGGGAAGTGGGCTGGATCGAGTTGAACATCTCCATTGTAGGGATTGGAAGCAATGGAGGGCGGCCAACGGTTGTGAAGCTTGAAGGGACAAGGTGAGGCAGGATGGGACAAAGACAGCTAAGCCCTGCACCAGGAGGGATCCAACATCATGCTTCAAACTGGACATGGAAGGCCAGGAGGAGTTTTCCAATAGAAGTTGCCAGTTCTACATGCAGTGGAGGTAAGGTTAAAGAAACGGACTTACCTATATTAGGATGATTCAGAATCTTCATTATTCGTACTTCACGGAACAACTAGGACAGAACAAGAGAAATGAAAATGCAGTCAGTATAAGCTGACAAGTTCCAGTACTTCTGCTGTCACTGTAATATATTAAAGAATTTACATATATTACCTGTCGACAAAACATTATTCCTCATGTCAAGGTTTTATCATTCATTTGTGTCAACTTTTCCCATTAGGAAGGGGAATGTCCAGTTTTAGAATGGATGATTGTACAGGCACAAACTGACCCCAGCCCAGCTCACTGTCCGGACACTGCAACTAACCTCCGACAGCACTGCAATTCAGCCATCAGTCTAAAAAGACATTCTACCCTGCTACACAATTAACCAATGCTGTGTATGAATCTCAGTGTTGGTGTGATACCAGGTACACAGGGCGCATGTCCCAGTGATTGGCTGATCACATCAAACAGTATGTTCCTTCAGCTGCCTGTAACAGGCAGAGTACAGACTGTAATCAACCAGCCCACGCTTGCAAAACCCCAGAACAAAATGTCTACTGTTGGATGTGAATCTGTGACAGGATTGTTCAGCCAGTGCTGCCCAGAGTGCGCTAATAGCTACACTAACAACCAATTTAAGATAACTAGTCGAGCTCATAACATGGCTCATTTACACTTGTAGAAGCAACATACATCCATATGCAGGAGCCTGTCCTCTGCAAACAAAAGGGACATGTTCAAGCCTTGCACCTTTTTTTAAATATCCGGGCAGCTTGGGGAGCCGAGCGTTCCCCCTAGCTTTCTCTATGGCAATACCTCGGCAAAGTCAACTGGCCATCCAATCAGCACAATTTTCTCCTGCAGTACAAATTGTTGTGATAGTTTGAAATTTCACATTCTTGCATTTGCCTTGATGAGCGCAAGATGAAAAATCTTCAGCAACACCTCTCTTTATTTCAGCAATATTCAAGTTCTGTACCGTCAAGCGACTGTTTGGAGAACCGGGTGTCTTGTTGGGTCAACCCAGGGGGCAGCCAACCACATCGCTGTGGGCCTGAAGTCACATGTAAGCTAGACCGGTTAAGGACACAAGATTTCCTTCCCTAAAGGGCATTAGCGAACCAAGTGGGGTTTTACAGCAATCTGGTAGATTCATGTCACCATAACTGAGATTAGTTTTTTTATTGTACATTTATTTAATTAACTGAGTTTACATTTCCATAGCTGCTGTGGTGGGATTTGAACTCCTATCTGGATCATTAGTCTAGGCTAAATACAGAAAGTACTGGAAAAACTGAGCAGGTCTGGCAGCTTCTGTGAGAGAGAAACAGAGCTAACATTTTGAATCCAATATGAGTCTTCTTCGGAACTAGTCTAGGCCTCTGGATCGCTAATACAGTAATATGTCCATTAGGCTACTATTCCTGGGTCTGAGGACACATGGCCAAAGCTTGGTCAAAAAGATTGGTTTTATGGAGGATCATAAAGGAGGAGAGAGAGATGAGTTTAGGGAGGGAATTCCAAGCTTAGGGCCCAGGCAGCTGAAGGTACAGCCCCCAATGTTAGAGCCATGGAAATTGGAGGATGCTCATGAGGCTGCAAATGGAGGGACACAGAGATCTCGGAGGGTTGTATGGTGCTGGCGGAGATATACACACAGGTCAAGGAGGGATTGAAAAAACAAAGATGAGAATTTTAAATTTTCCAACAAAGGGAGAGGCACGAGGTGCTTGTTCAGAGACCTTGCAGTGAAGTGAGAAGAGGAACATGGGCCTTTGTGAATTCCAAACAGAGTGTCAATGACAGCCACAAACAGGGAACTAAATCGTCCCTTTCTTGCAACGTTCAGCTTCTGTTTCCCACGATAAACATGTTTTAAAATCTGCTCTGTACGAGTACCCAAGTTCCTGCACTCCCATAGTAAGCCACAGTATTATTTTGCAGCTCTGTAGACTGATAGCAATCAGGCTTGGGCTGCCTATCTGAAGTGTCAAGGTCTCTGTGGGACTTGCTTTTTAAGATTTAATGCACTGGGATTTATGGGCGGTCCACTTAAAAGCTTGTGGCTTTAAAACAAATGTTTATCCGGATCACCGACAGGGGAAAAGAAGCTCTCTGGATGAGAATAAGTGCTGTATGAAATAGCGAATGGGATTTGTGTATTATATGCGGTTTCTGACTGCAAGTACAAGGCCAGGGAGAATACACCCATAGTCATGCAGCTGTAAAAATGGTTGGTTGTGGGTTACCAATGTAACAGGTTACTAAGGGAACCTCCTTATCTTCAAACTGCAGCATTTACTTAGGAATAAGGAAGTAATTGCTGGGTCTTCTGTAGCTTCTCCGGAAAGAGCAAGGGCTGATTACTGGGCCGACTCAAAGCAGAAACAACCTTGGCCCAGAGACAAGCTCCCCACCCTGACTGCAATTTGAAAAGGAGATGGATGGAGATGAAAGGGCTGTGTGCAAGCCCATCCCCTCGGGGTTATAAATAAATACAAACAACACTGTCCAGCTGCCAAGCACTGACGTGCCATGGGTGAAACCAAGTGAGGTCAGTGTAAGAAAATACTCCTTGTGTTTATGTACTTTGAAAACAGCCAAGCTCTCTCTATGCCAGAGCATGCCATGAACCAAGTTTACCACGTGTATTCATTCTGGGGCATCAGACAGTGTTTCATTCAGGTAAGTGTTAATGTTTGCCAGGCCCAAACATCCTCCAGATAAGCCCTGATTCACACCATGAATCCATATGCAGGCATTAGTTAGACTACACCTAGAATACTGTGAACAGTTCAGGTCCCCTTATCTAATGAAAGATATACTGGCATCGGAGGCAGTCCAGAGAACGTTCACTAGGTTGATCCCGGGGATGGAGGGATTTTCTTATGAGGTGAGGTTGAGTAGTTTGGGTCTGTACTCATTGGAGTTTCTAAGAATGAGAGGCGACCTTATTGAAACATATAAGATTCTTAGGGGGCTTGACAGGGTGGATACTGAGATGTCCTTTCCCCTTGTGGGAGAGTCTAGGACCAGAGGGCATAATCTCAGAGTAAGGGTCACCTATTTAAAACAGAGATGAGGAGGGATTTCTTCTCAGAGGGTAGTGAATCTGTGGAATTCTTTACCACAGAGGGTTGTAGAGGCTGGGTCATTGAGTATATTCAAGGCTGAGATAGACAGATTTTTAATCAGTAAGGGAATCAAGGGTTATGGGGAAAAGGCAGGAAAGTGGAGTTGAGGATTATCAGATCAGCCATGATCTCATTGAATGGTGGAGGAGACTCGATGGGCCGAATGGACTACTTCTGCTCCTATGTCTTATGGTCTTAACATAGCGGTGATAGTGATTCAGGGGGCTTGGAGTAATTCTCCAGAGCCAGCCATTCACATTCCATCACAGCAGCTGCAGAGTCTCTGGAATATAAAGTTAGTATCAGTAATGGCCATGAAACTACCAGACTGTCATGTAGAAAAACATCTGGGTCACTAACGCACCTTAGGAAATCTGCCCTCCTGACCTGGTCTGGCATACCTGTGACTCCAGATCCACAGCAAAGTGGCTGACTCTTAACTGGCCTCTGGGATGGCTGAACAATACATTCAGTTATATGGCGACAGCGCACCACCACCACCACCACCACCATCAATTAAGGATGGACAATGAGGCACTAGCCTTGCCAGGGACATGCACAGTGCAAGAATGAAGCACCATTAACCACCATTAGAGACAGTCCAGAGCCAGCTAACAGCACAGTCTGCAACCACTGTGACAGCTCACACAGCAATATAGAAAGGAAAATGTTTACATTGTAATTTATAATGGAATATGCTGGCAAGAAAGACAACTTTAAATACTGGTTCACAGGAGGGTGCCTCACACACCAG
This sequence comes from Isurus oxyrinchus, assembly GCA_026770705.1. Classification (NCBI taxonomy): domain Eukaryota; kingdom Metazoa; phylum Chordata; class Chondrichthyes; order Lamniformes; family Lamnidae; genus Isurus; species Isurus oxyrinchus. The sequence goes on from JANJGN010000037.1 coordinate 14,786,986, forward strand.
ATTTGCAACGTTTTGAATAACAGAGACCCGGTTTCTTGCTGCATTGCAGGGTGTGTCTTCAGGTCAGCTCCCAGTGGCTCAGGGCAGGTAAGATTTAATCGCCACTCAGCAGAACGGGATTCAGCCCCCCAGTCTGTTCCATCATTCTATTATGATCTATACCTCTAAGTTCTCATGCCCAAATATACATCTATATACTACATTGATATATAGGCATATACATATTTCTTCTATTTCTATAAATAATAGGGGTTGCCTGGTAACTGGTGGGAGGTGTGGCTGCAGTGTGATGTTTACATAGACAATTTCCACTGTAAATAGGGACACAAGAATTTATAACAAATTAAACTGAGTGAAGCGTGTGCAGACTTAATAGCCTTGTATATTTTAATCTAGATATTTCACAGGGAGATAGGGAACTAATTACTTTGAATAAAAATGTCTCTGCCGAGATTTGCCCACAACAGCACAAGACAGCTTGAGATAACATCAATACTTCTTTCATTGCTGATGGTTCCAGAACACCACACCCAACAGTGAATACAGGTTCCTTGTGCAGCCTGCTCTCCAGGCTCTAGCCTGTCAGCTCTGGCCCAGTTGGTAGTACTCTAGCCTCCCAGTCAGCTGATTTGAGTTCAAATCCCACTCCAGGGCTCGAGCATAAAAATCTGGCTGACACTCCAGAGCAGCGCGGAGGGAGAGCGGCGCGAAGGGAGCGCGGAGGGAGTGGGGTGCGGAGGGAGCGCAGCGCTGAGGGAGCGCAGTGCGGAGGGAGTGCGGAGCTGAGGGAGTGCCACACAGAGGGAGTGCAGCGCAGAGGAAGTGCCTCCTTATGCACAAGGCCTTGCTTACTCTATCAGGGGATACAAAAGGTCCCATCGTGGCTACTGGAAGAGCGGGGGGACTATTGGAAGAGCAGGGGGGACTGTTGGAAGAGCAGGAGGGACTGTTGGAAGAGCAGGGGAAGTGTTGGAAGAGCAGGGGGGACTATTGGAAGAGCAGGGGAAGTGTTGGAAGAGCAGGGGGGACTGTTGGAAGAGCAGGGGGGACTGTTGGAAGAGCAGGGGGGACTGTTGGAAGAGCAGGGGGACTGTTGGAAGAGCAGGGGGAGTGTTGGAAGAGCAGGGGAAGTGTTGGAAGAGCAGGGGGGATGGTTGGAAGAGCAGGGGGGACGGTTGGAAGAGCAGGGGGGAGATGGAAGAGCAGGGGGGACGGTTGGAAGAGCAGGGGGGAGTTGGAAGAGCAGGGGGGACTGTTGGAAGAGCAGGGGGGACTGTTGGAAGAGCAGGGGGGAGTTGGAAGAGCAGGGGGGACTGTTGGAAGAGCAGGGGGGACTGTTGGAAGAGCAGGGGGGACTGTTGGAAGAGCAGGGGGGACTGTTGGAAGAGCGGGGGGAGTTGGAAGAGCAGGGGGGAGTGTTGGAAGAGCAGGGGGGACTGTTGGAAGAGCAGGGGGGAGTTGGAAGAGCAGGGGGGAAGGTTGGAAGAGCAGGGGGGAGTTGGAAGAGCAGGGGGGACTGTTGGAAGAGCAGGGGGGAGTTGGAAGAGCAGGGGGGAGTGTTGGAAGAGCAGGGGGGAGTGTTGGAAGAGCAGGGGGGAGTTGGAAGAGCAGGGGGGACGGTTGGAAGAGCAGGGGGGAGTTGGAAGAGCAGGGGGGACTGTTGGAAGAGCAGGGGGGAGTTGGAAGAGCAGGGGGGAGTGTTGGAAGAGCAGGGGGGAGTTGGAAGAGCAGGGGGGAGTGTTGGAAGAGCAGGGGAAGTGTTGGAAGAGCAGGGGGACTGTTGGAAGAGCAGGGGAAGTGTTGGAAGAGCAGGGGGACTGTTGGAAGAGCAGGGGGAGTGTTGGAAGAGCAGGGGAAGTGTTGGAAGAGCAGGGGGGACGGTTGGAAGAGCAGGGGGGACGGTTGGAAGAGCAGGGGGGAGTTGGAAGAGCAGGGGGGACGGTTGGAAGAGCAGGGGGGACTGTTGGAAGAGCAGGGGGGACTGTTGGAAGAGCAGGGGGGACTGTTGGAAGAGCGGGGGGAGTTGGAAGAGCAGGGGGGAGTGTTGGAAGAGCAGGGGGGAGTTGGAAGAGCAGGGGGGACTGTTGGAAGAGCAGGGGGGAGTTGGAAGAGCAGGGGGGAAGGTTGGAAGAGCAGGGGGGAGTTGGAAGAGCAGGGGGGACTGTTGGAAGAGCAGGGGGGAGTTGGAAGAGCAGGGGGGAGTGTTGGAAGAGCAGGGGGGAGTTGGAAGAGCAGGGGGGACTGTTGGAAGAGCAGGGGGGAGTTGGAAGAGCAGGGGGGAAGGTTGGAAGAGCAGGGGGGAGTTGGAAGAGCAGGGGGGACTGTTGGAAGAGCAGGGGGGAGTTGGAAGAGCAGGGGGGAGTGTTGGAAGAGCAGGGGGGAGTTGGAAGAGCAGGGGGGAGTGTTGGAAGAGCAGGGGGGAGTTGGAAGAGCAGGGGGGACGGTTGGAAGAGCAGGGGGGAGTTGGAAGAGCAGGGGGGACTGTTGGAAGAGCAGGGGGGAGTTGGAAGAGCAGGGGGGAGTGTTGGAAGAGCAGGGGGGAGTTGGAAGAGCAGGGGGGAGTGTTGGAAGAGCAGGGGGGAGTTGGAAGAGCAGGGGGGAGTGTTGGAAGAGCAGGGGGGACGGTTGGAAGAGCAGGGGGACTGTTGGAAGAGCAGGGGGGAGTGTTGGAAGAGCAGGGGAAGTGTTGGAAGAGCAGGGGGACTGTTGGAAGAGCAGGGGGGACGGTTGGAAGAGCAGGGGGGAGTTGGAAGAGCAGGGGGGAGTGTTGGAAGAGCAGGGGAAGTGTTGGAAGAGCAGGGGAAGTGTTGGAAGAGCAGGGGGGACTGTTGGAAGAGCAGGGGAAGTGTTGGAAGAGCAGGGGGGAGTGTTGGAAGAGCAGGGGGGAGTGTTGGAAGAGCAGGGGGGACGGTTGGAAGAGCAGGGGGGACTGTTGGAAGAGCAGGGGAAGTGTTGGAAGAGCAGGGGGGAGTGTTGGAAGAGCAGGGGGGAGTGTTGGAAGAGCAGGGGGGACTGTTGGAAGAGCAGGGGGGACTGTTGGAAGAGCAGGGGAAGTGTTGGAAGAGCAGGGGAAGTGTTGGAAGAGCAGGGGGGACTGTTGGAAGAGCAGGGGGGACTGTTGGAAGAGCAGGGGAAGTGTTGGAAGAGCAGGGGGGAGTGTTGGAAGAGCAGGGGGGAGTGTTGGAAGAGCAGGGGGGACTGTTGGAAGAGCAGGGGGGACTGTTGGAAGAGCAGGGGAAGTGTTGGAAGAGCAGGGGGGAGTGTTGGAAGAGCAGGGGGGAGTGTTGGAAGAGCAGGGGGGAGTGTTGGAAGAGCAGGGGGGACTGTTGGAAGAGCAGGGGGGACGGTTGGAAGAGCAGGGGGGACGGTTGGAAGAGCAGGGGGGACGGTTGGAAGAGCAGGGGGGACGGTTGGAAGAGCAGGGGGGAAGTGTTGGAAGAGCAGGGGGGGCGGTTGGAAGAGCAGGGGAAGTGTTGGAAGAGCAGGGGAAGTGTTGGAAGAGCAGGGGGACTGTTGGAAGAGCAGGGGAAGTGTTGGAAGAGCAGGGGAAGTGTTGGAAGAGCAGGGGGGACTGTTGGAAGAGCGGGGGGAGTTGGAAGAGCAGGGGGGAGTGTTGGAAGAGCAGGGGGGACTGTTGGAAGAGCAGGGGGGAGTTGGAAGAGCAGGGGGGAAGGTTGGAAGAGCAGGGGGGAGTTGGAAGAGCAGGGGGGACTGTTGGAAGAGCAGGGGGGAGTTGGAAGAGCAGGGGGGAGTGTTGGAAGAGCAGGGGGGAGTGTTGGAAGAGCAGGGGGGAGTTGGAAGAGCAGGGGGGACGGTTGGAAGAGCAGGGGGGAGTTGGAAGAGCAGGGGGGACTGTTGGAAGAGCAGGGGGGAGTTGGAAGAGCAGGGGGGAGTGTTGGAAGAGCAGGGGGGAGTTGGAAGAGCAGGGGGGAGTGTTGGAAGAGCAGGGGAAGTGTTGGAAGAGCAGGGGGACTGTTGGAAGAGCAGGGGAAGTGTTGGAAGAGCAGGGGGACTGTTGGAAGAGCAGGGGGAGTGTTGGAAGAGCAGGGGAAGTGTTGGAAGAGCAGGGGGGACGGTTGGAAGAGCAGGGGGGACGGTTGGAAGAGCAGGGGGGAGTTGGAAGAGCAGGGGGGACGGTTGGAAGAGCAGGGGGGACTGTTGGAAGAGCAGGGGGGACTGTTGGAAGAGCAGGGGGGACTGTTGGAAGAGCGGGGGGAGTTGGAAGAGCAGGGGGGAGTGTTGGAAGAGCAGGGGGGAGTTGGAAGAGCAGGGGGGACTGTTGGAAGAGCAGGGGGGAGTTGGAAGAGCAGGGGGGAAGGTTGGAAGAGCAGGGGGGAGTTGGAAGAGCAGGGGGGACTGTTGGAAGAGCAGGGGGGAGTTGGAAGAGCAGGGGGGAGTGTTGGAAGAGCAGGGGGGAGTTGGAAGAGCAGGGGGGACTGTTGGAAGAGCAGGGGGGAGTTGGAAGAGCAGGGGGGAAGGTTGGAAGAGCAGGGGGGAGTTGGAAGAGCAGGGGGGACTGTTGGAAGAGCAGGGGGGAGTTGGAAGAGCAGGGGGGAGTGTTGGAAGAGCAGGGGGGAGTTGGAAGAGCAGGGGGGAGTGTTGGAAGAGCAGGGGGGAGTTGGAAGAGCAGGGGGGACGGTTGGAAGAGCAGGGGGGAGTTGGAAGAGCAGGGGGGACTGTTGGAAGAGCAGGGGGGAGTTGGAAGAGCAGGGGGGAGTGTTGGAAGAGCAGGGGGGAGTTGGAAGAGCAGGGGGGAGTGTTGGAAGAGCAGGGGGGAGTTGGAAGAGCAGGGGGGAGTGTTGGAAGAGCAGGGGGGACGGTTGGAAGAGCAGGGGGACTGTTGGAAGAGCAGGGGGGAGTGTTGGAAGAGCAGGGGAAGTGTTGGAAGAGCAGGGGGACTGTTGGAAGAGCAGGGGGGACGGTTGGAAGAGCAGGGGGGAGTTGGAAGAGCAGGGGGGAGTGTTGGAAGAGCAGGGGAAGTGTTGGAAGAGCAGGGGAAGTGTTGGAAGAGCAGGGGGGACTGTTGGAAGAGCAGGGGAAGTGTTGGAAGAGCAGGGGGGAGTGTTGGAAGAGCAGGGGGGAGTGTTGGAAGAGCAGGGGGGACGGTTGGAAGAGCAGGGGGGACTGTTGGAAGAGCAGGGGAAGTGTTGGAAGAGCAGGGGGGAGTGTTGGAAGAGCAGGGGGGAGTGTTGGAAGAGCAGGGGGGACTGTTGGAAGAGCAGGGGGGACTGTTGGAAGAGCAGGGGAAGTGTTGGAAGAGCAGGGGAAGTGTTGGAAGAGCAGGGGGGACTGTTGGAAGAGCAGGGGGGACTGTTGGAAGAGCAGGGGAAGTGTTGGAAGAGCAGGGGGGAGTGTTGGAAGAGCAGGGGGGAGTGTTGGAAGAGCAGGGGGGACTGTTGGAAGAGCAGGGGGGACTGTTGGAAGAGCAGGGGAAGTGTTGGAAGAGCAGGGGGGAGTGTTGGAAGAGCAGGGGGGAGTGTTGGAAGAGCAGGGGGGAGTGTTGGAAGAGCAGGGGGGACTGTTGGAAGAGCAGGGGGGACGGTTGGAAGAGCAGGGGGGACGGTTGGAAGAGCAGGGGGGACGGTTGGAAGAGCAGGGGGGACGGTTGGAAGAGCAGGGGGGAAGTGTTGGAAGAGCAGGGGGGGCGGTTGGAAGAGCAGGGGAAGTGTTGGAAGAGCAGGGGAAGTGTTGGAAGAGCAGGGGGACTGTTGGAAGAGCAGGGGAAGTGTTGGAAGAGCAGGGGAAGTGTTGGAAGAGCAGGGGGGACTGTTGGAAGAGCAGGGGGGAAGTGTTGGAAGAGCAGGGGGGACGGTTGGAAGAGCAGGGGGAAGTGTTGGAAGAGCAGGGGGAAGTGTTGGAAGAGCAGGGGGAAGTGTTGGAAGAGCAGGGGAAGTGTTGGAAGAGCAGGGGGACTGTTGGAAGAGCAGGGGAAGTGTTGGAAGAGCAGGGGAAGTGTTGGAAGAGCAGGGGGGACTGTTGGAAGAGCAGGGGAAGTGTTGGAAGAGCAGGGGGGACGGTTGGAAGAGCAGGGGGGACGGTTGGAAGAGCAGGGGGGGCGGTTGGAAGAGCAGGGGAAGTGTTGGAAGAGCAGGGGAAGTGTTGGAAGAGCAGGGGAAGTGTTGGAAGAGCAGGGGGGAGTGTTGGAAGAGCAGGGGAAGTGTTGGAAGAGCAGGGGGAGTGTTGGAAGAGCAGGGGGAGTGTTGGAAGAGCAGGGGGACTGTTGGAAGAGCAGGGGAAGTGTTGGAAGAGCAGGGGGGACGGTTGGAAGAGCAGGGGAAGTGTTGGAAGAGCAGGGGGGACGGTTGGAAGAGCAGGGGGGACTGTTGGAAGAGCAGGGGAAGTGTTGGAAGAGCAGGGGAAGTGTTGGAAGAGCAGGGGGACTGTTGGAAGAGCAGGGGGCGGTTGGAAGAGCAGGGGGGACTGTTGGAAGAGCAGGGGGGACTGTTGGAAGAGCAGGGGAAGTGTTGGAAGAGCAGGGGGGACGGTTGGAAGAGCAGGGGGGACTGTTGGAAGAGCAGGGGGGACTGTTGGAAGAGCAGGGGAAGTGTTGGAAGAGCAGGGGGGACGGTTGGAAGAGCAGGGGAAGTGTTGGAAGAGCAGGGGAAGTGTTGGAAGAGCAGGGGAAGTGTTGGAAGAGCAGGGGAAGTGTTGGAAGAGCAGGGGAAGTGTTGGAAGAGCAGGGGAAGTGTTGGAAGAGCAGGGGAAGTGTTGGAAGAGCAGGGGAAGTGTTGGAAGAGCAGGGGAAGTGTTGGAAGAGCAGGGGGGACGGTTGGAAGAGCAGGGGGGACGGTTGGAAGAGCAGGGGAAGTGTTGGAAGAGCAGGGGGGAGTTGGAAGAGCAGGGGGGACTGTTGGAAGAGCAGGGGGGAGTGTTGGAAGAGCAGGGGGAAGTGTTGGAAGAGCAGGGGGACTGTTGGAAGAGCAGGGGGGACGGTTGGAAGAGCAGGGGGGAGTTGGAAGAGCAGGGGGGACTGTTGGAAGAGCAGGGGGGAGTTGGAAGAGCAGGGGGGAGTGTTGGAAGAGCAGGGGGGAGTTGGAAGAGCAGGGGGGAGTGTTGGAAGAGCAGGGGGGAGTTGGAAGAGCAGGGGGGAGTGTTGGAAGAGCAGGGGGGACGGTTGGAAGAGCAGGGGGACTGTTGGAAGAGCAGGGGGGAGTGTTGGAAGAGCAGGGGAAGTGTTGGAAGAGCAGGGGGACTGTTGGAAGAGCAGGGGGGACGGTTGGAAGAGCAGGGGGGAGTTGGAAGAGCAGGGGAAGTGTTGGAAGAGCAGAGGAAGTGTTGGAAGAGCAGGGGGGACTGTTGGAAGAGCAGGGGAAGTGTTGGAAGAGCAGGGGGGAGTGTTGGAAGAGCAGGGGGGAGTGTTGGAAGAGCAGGGGGGACGGTTGGAAGAGCAGGGGGGACTGTTGGAAGAGCAGGGGAAGTGTTGGAAGAGCAGGGGGGAGTGTTGGAAGAGCAGGGGGGAGTGTTGGAAGAGCAGGGGGGACTGTTGGAAGAGCAGGGGGGACTGTTGGAAGAGCAGGGGGGACTGTTGGAAGAGCAGGGGAAGTGTTGGAAGAGCAGGGGAAGTGTTGGAAGAGCAGGGGGGACTGTTGGAAGAGCAGGGGGGAGTGTTGGAAGAGCAGGGGGACTGTTGGAAGAGCAGGGGGGAGTGTTGGAAGAGCAGGGGGGAGTGTTGGAAGAGCAGGGGGGACTGTTGGAAGAGCAGGGGGGAGTTGGAAGAGCAGGGGGGAGTGTTGGAAGAGCAGGGGGGAGTTGGAAGAGCAGGGGGGAGTGTTGGAAGAGCAGGGGGGAGTTGGAAGAGCAGGGGGGAGTGTTGGAAGAGCAGGGGGGACGGTTGGAAGAGCAGGGGGACTGTTGGAAGAGCAGGGGGGAGTGTTGGAAGAGCAGGGGAAGTGTTGGAAGAGCAGGGGGACTGTTGGAAGAGCAGGGGGGACGGTTGGAAGAGCAGGGGGGAGTTGGAAGAGCAGGGGAAGTGTTGGAAGAGCAGGGGAAGTGTTGGAAGAGCAGGGGGGACTGTTGGAAGAGCAGGGGAAGTGTTGGAAGAGCAGGGGGGAGTGTTGGAAGAGCAGGGGGGAGTGTTGGAAGAGCAGGGGGGACGGTTGGAAGAGCAGGGGGGACTGTTGGAAGAGCAGGGGAAGTGTTGGAAGAGCAGGGGGGAGTGTTGGAAGAGCAGGGGGGAGTGTTGGAAGAGCAGGGGGGACTGTTGGAAGAGCAGGGGGGACTGTTGGAAGAGCAGGGGGGACTGTTGGAAGAGCAGGGGAAGTGTTGGAAGAGCAGGGGAAGTGTTGGAAGAGCAGGGGGGACTGTTGGAAGAGCAGGGGGGAGTGTTGGAAGAGCAGGGGGACTGTTGGAAGAGCAGGGGGGAGTGTTGGAAGAGCAGGGGGGAGTGTTGGAAGAGCAGGGGGGACTGTTGGAAGAGCAGGGGGGACTGTTGGAAGAGCAGGGGGGACGGTTGGAAGAGCAGGGGGGACGGTTGGAAGAGCAGGGGGGACGGTTGGAAGAGCAGGGGGGACTGTTGGAAGAGCAGGGGAAGTGTTGGAAGAGCAGGGGGGAGTGTTGGAAGAGCAGGGGGGAGTGTTGGAAGAGCAGGGGAAGTGTTGGAAGAGCAGGGGGACTGTTGGAAGAGCAGGGGAAGTGTTGGAAGAGCAGGGGAAGTGTTGGAAGAGCAGGGGGGACTGTTGGAAGAGCAGGGGAAGTGTTGGAAGAGCAGGGGGGACGGTTGGAAGAGCAGGGGGGACGGTTGGAAGAGCAGGGGGGGCGGTTGGAAGAGCAGGGGAAGTGTTGGAAGAGCAGGGGAAGTGTTGGAAGAGCAGGGGAAGTGTTGGAAGAGCAGGGGGGAGTGTTGGAAGAGCAGGGGAAGTGTTGGAAGAGCAGGGGGAGTGTTGGAAGAGCAGGGGGAGTGTTGGAAGAGCAGGGGGAGTGTTGGAAGAGCAGGGGGACTGTTGGAAGAGCAGGGGAAGTGTTGGAAGAGCAGGGGGGACGGTTGGAAGAGCAGGGGAAGTGTTGGAAGAGCAGGGGGGACGGTTGGAAGAGCAGGGGGGACTGTTGGAAGAGCAGGGGAAGTGTTGGAAGAGCAGGGGAAGTGTTGGAAGAGCAGGGGGACTGTTGGAAGAGCAGGGGGCGGTTGGAAGAGCAGGGGGGACTGTTGGAAGAGCAGGGGGGACTGTTGGAAGAGCAGGGGAAGTGTTGGAAGAGCAGGGGGGACGGTTGGAAGAGCAGGGGGGACTGTTGGAAGAGCAGGGGGGACTGTTGGAAGAGCAGGGGAAGTGTTGGAAGAGCAGGGGGGACGGTTGGAAGAGCAGGGGAAGTGTTGGAAGAGCAGGGGAAGTGTTGGAAGAGCAGGGGAAGTGTTGGAAGAGCAGGGGAAGTGTTGGAAGAGCAGGGGAAGTGTTGGAAGTGCAGGGGAAGTGTTGGAAGAGCAGGGGAAGTGTTGGAAGAGCAGGGGAAGTGTTGGAAGAGCAGGGGAAGTGTTGGAAGAGCAGGGGGGACGGTTGGAAGAGCAGGGGGGACGGTTGGAAGAGCAGGGGAAGTGTTGGAAGAGCAGGGGGGAGTTGGAAGAGCAGGGGGGACTGTTGGAAGAGCAGGGGGGAGTGTTGGAAGAGCAGGGGGAAGTGTTGGAAGAGCAGGGGGACTGTTGGAAGAGCAGGGGGGACGGTTGGAAGAGCAGGGGGGAGTTGGAAGAGCAGGGGGGACTGTTGGAAGAGCAGGGGGGAGTTGGAAGAGCAGGGGGGAGTGTTGGAAGAGCAGGGGGGAGTTGGAAGAGCAGGGGGGAGTGTTGGAAGAGCAGGGGGGAGTTGGAAGAGCAGGGGGGAGTGTTGGAAGAGCAGGGGGGACGGTTGGAAGAGCAGGGGGACTGTTGGAAGAGCAGGGGGGAGTGTTGGAAGAGCAGGGGAAGTGTTGGAAGAGCAGGGGGACTGTTGGAAGAGCAGGGGGGACGGTTGGAAGAGCAGGGGGGAGTTGGAAGAGCAGGGGAAGTGTTGGAAGAGCAGGGGAAGTGTTGGAAGAGCAGGGGGGACTGTTGGAAGAGCAGGGGAAGTGTTGGAAGAGCAGGGGGGAGTGTTGGAAGAGCAGGGGGGAGTGTTGGAAGAGCAGGGGGGACGGTTGGAAGAGCAGGGGGGACTGTTGGAAGAGCAGGGGAAGTGTTGGAAGAGCAGGGGGGAGTGTTGGAAGAGCAGGGGGGAGTGTTGGAAGAGCAGGGGGGACTGTTGGAAGAGCAGGGGGGACTGTTGGAAGAGCAGGGGGGACTGTTGGAAGAGCAGGGGAAGTGTTGGAAGAGCAGGGGAAGTGTTGGAAGAGCAGGGGGGACTGTTGGAAGAGCAGGGGGGAGTGTTGGAAGAGCAGGGGGACTGTTGGAAGAGCAGGGGGGAGTGTTGGAAGAGCAGGGGGGAGTGTTGGAAGAGCAGGGGAAGTGTTGGAAGAGCAGGGGGGAGTGTTGGAAGAGCAGGGGGGAGTGTTGGAAGAGCAGGGGGGACTGTTGGAAGAGCAGGGGGAGTGTTGGAAGAGCAGGGGAAGTGTTGGAAGAGCAGGGGGGACTGTTGGAAGAGCAGGGGGGAGTGTTGGAAGAGCAGGGGGACTGTTGGAAGAGCAGGGGGGAGTGTTGGAAGAGCAGGGGGGAGTGTTGGAAGAGCAGGGGGGACTGTTGGAAGAGCAGGGGGGACTGTTGGAAGAGCAGGGGGGACGGTTGGAAGAGCAGGGGGGACGGTTGGAAGAGCAGGGGGGACGGTTGGAAGAGCAGGGGGGAAGTGTTGGAAGAGCAGGGGGGGCGGTTGGAAGAGCAGGGGAAGTGTTGGAAGAGCAGGGGAAGTGTTGGAAGAGCAGGGGGACTGTTGGAAGAGCAGGGGAAGTGTTGGAAGAGCAGGGGAAGTGTTGGAAGAGCAGGGGGGACTGTTGGAAGAGCAGGGGGGAAGTGTTGGAAGAGCAGGGGGGACGGTTGGAAGAGCAGGGGGAAGTGTTGGAAGAGCAGGGGAAGTGTTGGAAGAGCAGGGGGACTGTTGGAAGAGCAGGGGAAGTGTTGGAAGAGCAGGGGAAGTGTTGGAAGAGCAGGGGGGACTGTTGGAAGAGCAGGGGAAGTGTTGGAAGAGCAGGGGAAGTGTTGGAAGAGCAGGGGGGACTGTTGGAAGAGCAGGGGGGACGGTTGGAAGAGCAGGGGGGACGGTTGGAAGAGCAGGGGGGGCGGTTGGAAGAGCAGGGGAAGTGTTGGAAGAGCAGGGGAAGTGTTGGAAGAGCAGGGGAAGTGTTGGAAGAGCAGGGGGGAGTGTTGGAAGAGCAGGGGAAGTGTTGGAAGAGCAGGGGGAGTGTTGGAAGAGCAGGGGGAGTGTTGGAAGAGCAGGGGGACTGTTGGAAGAGCAGGGGAAGTGTTGGAAGAGCAGGGGGACTGTTGGAAGAGCAGGGGGGACGGTTGGAAGAGCAGGGGAAGTGTTGGAAGAGCAGGGGGGACGGTTGGAAGAGCAGGGGGGACTGTTGGAAGAGCAGGGGAAGTGTTGGAAGAGCAGGGGAAGTGTTGGAAGAGCAGGGGGACTGTTGGAAGAGCAGGGGGTGGTTGGAAGAGCAGGGGGGACTGTTGGAAGAGCAGGGGGAGTGTTGGAAGAGCAGGGGGGACTGTTGGAAGAGCAGGGGGGACTGTTGGAAGAGCAGGGGAAGTGTTGGAAGAGCAGGGGGGACGGTTGGAAGAGCAGGGGAAGTGTTGGAAGAGCAGGGGAAGTGTTGGAAGAGCAGGGGAAGTGTTGGAAGAGCAGGGGAAGTGTTGGAAGAGCAGGGGAAGTGTTGGAAGAGCAGGGGAAGTGTTGGAAGAGCAGGGGAAGTGTTGGAAGAGCAGGGGGGACGGTTGGAAGAGCAGGGGGGACGGTTGGAAGAGCAGGGGAAGTGTTGGAAGAGCAGGGGGGAGTTGGAAGAGCAGGGGGGACTGTTGGAAGAGCAGGGGGGAGTGTTGGAAGAGCAGGGGGAAGTGTTGGAAGAGCAGGGGGAAGTGTTGGAAGAGCAGGGGAAGTGTTGGAAGAGCAGGGGAAGTGTTGGAAGAGCAGGGGGGACGGTTGGAAGAGCAGGGGGGACGGTTGGAAGAGCAGGGGAAGTGTTGGAAGAGCAGGGGAAGTGTTGGAAGAGCAGGGGAAGTGTTGGAAGAGCAGGGGGGACGGTTGGAAGAGCAGGGGGAGTGTTGGAAGAGCAGGGGAAGTGTTGGAAGAGCAGGGGGGAGTTGGAAGAGCAGGGGGGACTGTTGGAAGAGCAGGGGGGACGGTTGGAAGAGCAGGGGGGACGGTTGGAAGAGCAGGGGGAGTGTTGGAAGAGCAGGGGGGAGTTGGAAGAGCAGGGGGGACTGTTGGAAGAGCAGGGGGGACGGTTGGAAGAGCAGGGGGAGTGTTGGAAGAGCAGGGGAAGTGTTGGAAGAGCAGGGGGGAGTTGGAAGAGCAGGGGGGACTGTTGGAAGAGCAGGGGGGACGGTTGGAAGAGCAGGGGGACTGTTGGAAGAGCAGGGGGAAGTGTTGGAAGAGCAGGGGGACTGTTGGAAGAGCAGGGGGGAAGTGTTGGAAGAGCAGGGGGACTGTTGGAAGAGCAGGGGGACTGTTGGAAGAGCAGGGGAACTGTTGGAAGAGCAGGGGGGAAGTGTTGGAAGAGCAGGGGAAGTGTTGGAAGAGCAGGGGGGACTGTTGGAAGAGCAGGGGGACTGTTGGAAGAGCAGGGGGGAAGTGTTGGAAGAGCAGGGGGGAGTTGGACGAGCAGGGGGAAGTTCTCCCCTGTGTCATGCGTCCAGTATTTATCCTTCAACCAACATGGCCAAAAACAGCTGATCTGGGTCGTTACGGCACTGCTGTTTGTGGGAGCTTGCTGTGCACAAATTAGCTCCCCTATTTCCTACATTATGACAGTAACGCACTGTAACAACTGTGATTTCAAGAGGAAATGGGATGGAAAATAAACTTGTAGGGCCATGGGGAAAGAGCAGAGCAATGGGGCTTATTGGATTGCTCTGCAGAGAGCCATCGTGGATTCGATGGGCCGAAAGGCCTTCTTCTGTGCCATAAAGACTCTTGAGTCTGAGAGAGGGTAGGGAGCAGGGGGTGGAGGGAGGAGTGAGGGCAGGAAGAGCATGCAGGTTGCGATTGATAGCTCCCAGCTCGCTGGGTTTGACCAGATCGACACTAGAAACCCCAAAGATAAGCATCAGCCAGGAGTCCAATATCAGTCTGGATTTCCAGGCCGGGGCACAGCATAAATACAGCTAGGATATTTTATAAGCTTACACCTTTGCACAACAGTGGCTTAATCTACCTGACAGAATCAATCAGCAGAGAGAGGGGCCACTCAGCCCAACACGTCTGTGCTATCGAAGATCTATCCAATCATTCACATCCTCCTGCCTCTCTCTCATAGACCTGCGAATGCTCCAACAAAACACAGTGTAAATGACACGCACATTTCCAGAAACTCCCTCAGTAACTACGCGTGATTCACATTTATTTAGGATGAGCTTATTGCTGTGTTTATCAGACGTAATTACTCCCTCTTTGTCCCATTTACAGTTCATGCCTACAGAGTTTCCAATGTAGAGCCAGAAATTTGAAGCACAGATTCAGGACATGGACACAGAAGGGCTTAGAGACTTCCCTTCCAGTTCAATAGTGCATTCCTGAAATGGACAGCACCTGTCACCAACCCCCACCACTGAAGCTGTGCCTGCCCTTCCCAGACAGGACAATCCTGCCAATGGCCAACACTCATCTCAACAAAGAAACAAGAATGTGCATTTCTACAGTGGTTTTCATCACTTCTGAACCTTGTAAAGTGCTTTACAACCAATGAAGTGCAGTCACTATTGCAATACAGGAAAGCCCAACACCATCTAACCATTAACAAGTCATTTATTCCCATTGCCTACTACACAGAACTTCCTCAGCACTGACCCTCCAACAGTGCAGCGCTCCCTCGGTACTGACCCTCCGACAGTGCGGCGCTCCCTCGGCACTGACCCTCCGACAGTGCAGCGCTCCCTCGGTACTGACCCTCCGACAGTGCGGCGCTCCCTCAGCACTGACCCTCTGACAGTGCAGCGCTCCCTCAGCACTGACCCTCCGACAGTGCAGCGCTCCCTCGGTACTGACCCTCCCACAGTGCGGCGCTCCCTCAGCACTGACCCTCCGACAGTGCGGCGCTCCCTCAGCACTGACCCTCCGACAGTGCAGCACTCCCTCAGTACTGACCCTCTCACAGTGCAGCACTCCCTCAGGACTGACCCTCTGACAGTGCGGCACTCCCTCAGCACTGACCCTCCGACAGTGCAGCACTCCCTCAGCACTGACCCTCCGACAGTGCGGCGCTCCCTCAGCACTGACCCTCCGACAGTGCGGCGCTCCCTCAGCACTGACCCTCCGACAGTGCGGCGCTCCCTCAGCACTGACCCTCCGACAGTGCGGCGCTCCCTCAGCACTGACCCTCCGACAGTGCGGCGCACCCTCAGCACTGACCCTCCGACAGTGCGGTGCTCCCTCAGCACTGACCCTCCGACAGTGCGGTGCTCCCTCAGCACTGACCCTCCGACAGTGCGGCTCTCCCTCAGCACTGACCCTCTGACAGTGCGGTGCTCCCTCAGCACTGACCCTCCGACAGTGCGGTGCTCCCTCAGCACTGACCCCTCCGACAGTGCGGTGCTCCCTCAGCACTGACCCTCCGACAGTGCGGCTCTCCCTCAGCACTGACCCTCTGACAGTGCGGTGC
>JANJGN010000037.1:14801788-14828380 GCA_026770705.1 Isurus oxyrinchus
CCGCACTGTCGGAGGGTCAGTGCTGAGGGAGCGCCGCACTGTTGGAGGGTCAGTACTGAGGGAGCGCCGCACTGTCGGAGGGTCAGTGCTGAGGGAGTGCCACACTGTCGGAGGGGTGAGTAAAACAATCAGTCGTGCTTTTGAGCTATTCTGCTGATATTTTAAGATCCTGTGCAAGTGTTTGAAGTGAAACTTGGAGACCTCGCAGCTTTCCTGCCAAGCAATCTCTTTAACTGGCCATTGCTGCTGCCTTAGTTGATTTAGAGATATCGAAGCTGCTGGCATCACACCCACTGCAATCCAAAGGTAAGTAGCTGAGTGGGAGTGCACAGACATATCTCGCTGCTGTGATTCCTCCATCGATCTAAGGGAACAGCTTGATAACTCCAGGAATGTTGCATCGCTCCTGAGTGCTGCATGTGAATTAGCTGCTAAATGGCAGCACAACGGTTTCTGAACAGTATTTCCAGCTTTCCAAGCCAATCCTCTCCGTTAGGAAAGGAGGTGAAACAAGGAGCGACGCACTGTGCCCAGAGGTGTTATCCGATACCTCGTTTTTATTTTGATCTTTTCATTTATAAAAAGGAACCACACATATAATGGGAGAGGGAGAGTGATCCAGCATTCCTGAAAGACAGGATTTTCCTGATCGATTCAATGTGGGCCACCTGAGGGATACAGAAACCTGAGTCAGCCAAGTTTGATCAAAAGGTAAATGTACAAACTCCCCGGCACAGAGGCTGGGAGCCATACAAAGCAAGTCAGCGATGAAGGATTGCTGAGAGTTGGAGGCAGCTGAAGGTCACCAAATTGAGAAGGGTTAGCTTCGCAAAGCAGTGCAGCTGACTGATTTCCTCATTCCTTCCAAATGACCTGACCTGAATTAGAACAGGCAAATTTCCATTTCAATCACACTTTACAGGGAGCCCCATAGTGCCCAGCCAGCTACATATTTATTTAAGTGTACTCACTGTTGTGAGTGCGACAGCCCATTGACGCACAGCAAGCTTCCACAAACAGCAATTTGATAATCACCCAGAGCATCTGTTTTTAGTGCTGTCGGCTGGGGTAATTATGTTAACCCAGGAATGAGGAAGAACACTCGCCTGCTCTAAATCCAGTCACAACACGGAAAGTTTTACATCCAGCTTTAAAGAAAATACAGGGCCGCAGTTTAATAGCTCACATAGAAAAACAGCATCTTAGACAGTGCAGCACACCCAGGCTACTGATCCTCCAACAGTTTTACAGTGCCCCTCTCACTACAGGGAGATTCGGGCGTGTTTTACAGTGTCCCTCTCACTACAGGGAGATTCGGGTGTGTTTTAGAGAGTCCCTCTCACTACAGGGAGATTCAGGCGTGCTTTACAGTGTCCCTCTCACTACAGGGAGATTCGGGTGTGTTTTAGAGAGTCCCTCTCACTACAGGGAGAGTCAGGTGTGTTTTACAGTGTCCCTCTCACTACAGGAAGAGTCAGGTGTGTTTTATAGTGTCCCTCTCACTACAGGGAGAATCAGAAGTGTTTTATAGAGTCCCTCTCACTACAGGGAGATTCGGATGTGTTTTACAGTGTCCCTCTCACTACAGGGAGAGTCAGGTGTGTTTTATAGAGTCCCTCTCACTACAGGGAGAGTCAGGTGTGTTTTACAGTGTCCCTCTCACTACAGGGAGAGTCCGGTGTGTTTTATAGAGTCCCTCTCACTACAGGGAGAGTCAGATGTGTTTTACAGAGTCCCTCTCACCACAGGAAGATTCAGGTGTGTTTTATAGTGTCCCTCTCACCACAGGGAGATTCAGATGTTTTTTATAGTGTCCCTCTCACGACAGGGAGATTCAGGTGTGTTTTACAGTGTCTCTCTCACTACAGGGAGATTCAGATGTGTTTTACAGTGTCCCTCTCACTACAGGGAGAGTCAGATGTGTTTTATAGAGACCCTCTCACTACAAGGAGAGTCAGATGTGTTTTACAGTGTCCCTCTCACTGCAGGGAGATTCAGATGTGTTTTAAAGTGTCCCTCTCACTACAGGGAGACTCAGGTGTGTTTTATAGAGTCCCTCTCACTACAGGGTGAGTAACATGCATTTTATAGAGTCTCTCTTACTACAGGGAGAGTCAGATGTGTTTTACAGTGTGCCTCTCACTACAGGGAGAGTCAGCTGTGTTTTACAGTGTCCCTCTCACTACAGGGAGAGTCAGGTGTGTTTTATAGAGTCCCTCTCACGAAAGGAAGATTCAGATGTGTTTTATAGACTCCCTCTAGCTACAGGGAGAGTCAGATGTGTTTTACAGTGTCCCTCTCACTACAGGGAGAGTCAGATGTGTTTTATAGTGACCCTCTCACTACAGGAAGATTCAGATATGTTTTATAGAGTCCCTCTCACTACAGGCAGAGTCAGGTGTTTTATAGTGTCCCTCGCACTACAGGGAGAGTCGGATGTGTTTTACAGTGTCCCTCGCACTGCACGGAGATTCAGATGTGTTTTACAGTGCCCCTCTCACTACAGGGAAAGTCAGATGTGTTTTACAGTGCCCCTCTCACTACAGGGAAAGTCAGATGTGTTTTACAGTGTCCCTCTCACTACAGGGAGAGTCAGGTGTGTTTTACAGTGTCCCTCTCACTACAGGGAGAGTCAGATGAGTTTAATAGTGATCCTCTCACTACAGGAATATTTAGATATGTTTTATAGACTCCCTCTCACTACAGGGAGAGTCCGGTGATTTATAGTGTCCCTCGCACTACAGGGAGAGTCGGATGTGTTTTACAGTGCCCCTCTCACTACAGGGAGATTCAGATGTGTTTTACAGTTTCCTTCCCATTACAGAGAGATTCGGGCGTGTTTTACAGTGTCCCTCTCGCTACAGGGAGATTCAGATGTGTTTTGTAGTGTCCCTCTCATTACAGGGAGATTCAGGCTGTGTTTTACAGTGTCCCTCTCACTACAGAGAGAGTCAGATGTGTTTTGTAGTGTCCCTCTCATTACAGGGAGATTCAGGCGTGTTTTACAGAGTCCCTCTCACTACAGAGAGAGTCAGATGTGTTTTGTAGTGTCCCTCTTACTACAGGGAGATTCAGATGTGTTTTACAGTGTCCCTCTCACTCCAGGGAGATTCAGACGTGTTTTACAGAGTCCCTCGCACTACAGGCAGATTCAAATGTGTTTTACAGTGTCCCTCTCACTAAAGGGAGATTCAGATGTGTTTTATAGTGTCCCTCTCCCTACAGGGAGAGTCAGGTGTGTGTTATAGTGTCGCTCTCACTACAGAGAGAGTCAGATGTGTTTTATAGAGTCCCTCTCACTACAGGGAGAGTCCGGTGTGTTTTATAGAGTCCCTCTCACTACAGGGAGATTCAGCTCTGTTTTACAGTGTCCCTCTCACTACAGGGAGATTCAGGTGTGTTTTATAGTGTCCCTCTCACCACAGGGAGATTCAGATGTTTTTTATAGTGTCCCTCTCACGACAGGGAGAGTCAGATGTGTTTTACAGTGTCCCTCTCACTACAGGGAGAGTCAGATGTGTTTTATAGAGACCCTCTCACTACAAGGAGAGTCAGCTGTGTGTTACAGTGTCCCTCTCACTGCAGGGATATTCAGATGTGTTTTAAAGTGTCACTCTCACTACAGGGAGACTCAGGTGTGTTTCAGAGTCCCTCTCACTACAGGGTGAGTAACATGCATTTTATAGAGGCCCTCTCACTACAGGGAGAGTCAGATGTGTTTTACAGTGTGCCTCTCACTACAGGGAGAGTCAGCTGTGTTTTAGTGTCCCTCTCACTACAGGGAGAGTCAGGTGTGTTTTATAGTGTCCCTCTCACTAAAGGAAGATTCAGATGTGTTTTATAGACTCCCTCTAGCTACAGGGAGAGTCAGATGTGTTTTAGTGTCCCTCTCACTACAGGGAGAGTCAGGTGTGTTTTACAGTGTCCCTCTCACTACAGGGAGAGTCAGATGTGTTTTATAGTGACCCTCTCACTACAGGAAGATTCAGATATGTTTTATAGAGTCTGTCTCACTACAGGGAGAGTCAGGTGTTTTATAGTATCCCTCGCACTACAGGGAGAGTCGGATGTGTTTTACAGTGTCCCTCGCACTACAGGTTGATTCAGATGTGTTTTACAGTGCCCCTCTCACTACAGGGAGAGTCAGATGTGTTTTACAGTGTCCCTCTCACTACAGGTGGAGTCAGATGTGTTTTATAGTGATCCTCTCATTACAGGAAGATTCAGATATGTTTTATAGAGTCCCTCTCACTACAAGGGAGAGTCAGGTGTTTTATAGTGTCCCTCGCACTACAGGGAGAGTCGGATGTGTTTTACAGTGTCCCTCGCACTACAGGGAGATTCAGATGTGTTTTACAGTGTCCCTCTCACTACAGGGAGATTCAGATGTGTTTTACAGTGTCCCTCCCACTACAGGGGGATTCAGATGTGTTTTACAGTGCCCCTCTCACTACAGGAAGATTCAGATGTGTTTTACAGTTTCCCTCCCATTACAGAGAGATTCGGGCGTGTTTTACAGTGTCCCTCTCACTACAGGAAGTTTCAGATGTGTTTCACTGTGTCCCTCTCACTACAGGGAGAATCAGATGTGATTTACAATGTCCCTTTCACTGCAGGGAGATTCAGATCTGTTTTCCATTGTCCCGCTCACTACAGGGAGATTCAGATGTGATGTACGGTGTCCCTCTCACTATAGGGTGAGTCACATGTGTTTTATAGAGTCCCTCTCACTACAAGGAGAGACAGATGTGTTTTACAGTGTCCCTCTCACTACAGGGACAGTCAGGTGTGTTTTACAGTGTTCGTCTCACTACAGGGAGAGTCAGATGTGTTTTATAGCGACCCTCTCACTACAGGAAGATTCAGATATGTTTTATAGAGTCCCTCTCACTATAGGGAGAGTCAGCTGCTTTACAGTGTCCCTCTCAGTACAGGGAGATTCAGATGTGTTTTACAGAGTCTCTCTCACTACAGAGAGATTCGGGTGTGTTTTAGAATGTCCCTCTCACTACAGGGAGATTCAGGTGCGTTTTACAGTGTCCCTCTCACTACAGGGAGATTCAGATGTGTTTTACAGAGTCCCTCTTACTACAGGGAGAGTCAGATGTGTTTGACAGTGGCCCTCTCACTACAGAGAGATTCGGGTGTGTTTTATAGTGTCCCTCTCACTACAGGGAGATTGGGGTGTGTTTTACAGTGTCCCTCTCACTACAGAGAGAATGGGTTGTGTTTCACAGTGTCCCTCTCACTACAGAGAGATTCGGATGTGTTTTACAGTGTCCCTCTCACTACAGGGAGAGTCTGGTGTGTTTTATAGTGTCCCTTTCAATACAGGAAGATTCAGATTTGTTTTAAAGTGTCTCTCTCACTACAGAGAGATTCGAGTGTGTTTTGCAGTGTCCCTCTCACTACAGGAAGATTCAGATGTGTTTTATAGAGTCCCCCCCACTACAGGAAGGTTCAGATGTGTTTTATAGAGTCCCTCTCACTACAGGGAGAGTCAGGTGTGTTTTATAGTGACCCTCTCACTACAGGAAGATTCAGATATGTTTTATAGAGTCCCTCTCACTACAGGGAGAGTCAGCTGCTTTAAACTGTCCATCTCACTACAGGGAGAGTCAGATGTGTTTTACAGTGTCCCTCTCTCTACAGGGTGATTCAGATGTGTTTTACAGTGTCCCTCTCATTACAGAGAGATTCAGGCGTGTTTTACATTGTCCCTCTCACTACAGGGAGATTCAGATGTGTTTCACAGTGTCCCTCTCACTACAGGGAGATTCAGATGTGATTTACAATGTCCCTCTCACTACAGGGAGATTCAGATGTGATTTATAGAGTCCCTCCCACTACAGGAAGGTTCAGATGTGTTTTATAGAGTCCCTCTCACTACAGGGAGAGTCAGATGTGTTTTATAGTGTCCCTCTCACTACAGGGAGAGTCAGATGTGTTTTATAGTGTCCCTCTCACTACAGTGACAGTCAGGTGTATTTTACAGTGTCCCTCTCACTACAGGGACAGTCCGGTGTGTTTTATAGTGTCCCTCTCGCAACAGGAAGATTCAGGTGTGTTTTACAGTGTCCCTCGCACTACAGAGAGATTGGGGTGTGTTTTATAGTGTCCCTCTCACTACAGGGAGATTGGGGTGTGTTTTATAGTGTCCCTCTCACTACAGTGAGAGTCAGGTGTGTTTTACAGTAACAAAAACAGAATTACCTGGAAAAACTCAGTAGGTCTGGCAGCATCGGCGGAGAAGAAAAGAGTTGACGTTTCGAGTCCTCATGACCCTTCGACAGAACTTGATTTCGAGTCCAGGAAAGAGTTGAAATATAAGCTGTGTTTTACAGTGTCTCTCTCACTACAGGAAGATTCAGATATGTTTTGTAGAGTCCCTCTCACTACAGGGAGAGTCAGGTGTTTTATAGTGTCCCTCTCACTACAGGGAGATTCAGATGTGTTTTACAGTGTCCCTCTCACTACAGGAAGATTCAGATATGTTTTATAGAGTCCCTCTCACTACAGGGAGAGTCAGGTGTTTTATAGTGCCCCTCTCACTACAGGGAGAGTCAGATGTGTTTTACAGTGTCCCTCTCACTACAGGGAGATTCAGATGTGTTTTACAGTGTCCCTCTCACTACAGGGAGAGTCAGGTGTGTTTTACAGTGTCCCTCTCACTACAGGGAGAGTCAGGTGTGTTTTATAGTGTCCCTCTCACTACTGGGAGATTCAGATGTGTTATGTAGTGTCCCTCTCATTACAGGGAGATTCAGGCTGTGTTTGACAGTGTCCCTCTCACTACAGAGAGATTGAGGTGTGTTTTATAGTGTCCCTCTCACTACAGAGAGATTGGGGTGTGTTTTATAGTGTCCCTCTCACTACAGTGAAATTCGGGTGTGTTTTACAGTGTCCCTCTCACTACAGGGAGAGTCCTGTGTGTTTTATGTGTCCCTTTCACTACAGCAAGATTCAGATGTGTTTTAAAGTGTCTCTCTCACTGCAGAGAGATTCGGGTGTGTTTTACAGTGTCCCTCTCACCACAGGAAGATTCAGATGTGTTTTATTGTGTCCCTCTCACGACAGGGAGAGTCAGGTGTGTTTTACAGTGTTCGTCTCACTACAGGGAGAGTCAGATGAGTTTTATAGAGTCCCTCTCACTACAGGGAGAGTCCGGTGTGTTTTATAGTGTCCCTCTCACTACAGGAAGATTCAAGTGTGTATCATAGAGTCCTGCTCACCACAGGGAGATTCGGGTGAGTTTTATAGAGTCCCTCCCACTACGGGGAGATTCAGGAGTGTTTTATAGTGTCCCTCTCACTACAGGGAGAGTCAGGTGTGTTTCACAGAGTCCCTCTCACTACAGGGAGAGTCAGGTGTGTTTTATAGTGTCCCTCCCAGTACAGGAAGATTCAGATGTTTTTTATAATGTCCCTCTCACTACAGGGAGAGTCAGGTGTGTTTATAGTGTCCCTCTCACTACAGGAAGATTCAGATGTTTTTTATAGAGTCCCTCTCACGACAGGGAGAGTCAGGTGTGTTTTATAGTGTCCCTCTCACTACACGCAGAGTCAGGTGTGTTTTATAGAGTCCCTCTCACTACAAGGAGAGTAAGATGTGTTTTACAGTGTCCCTCTCACTACAGGGAGATTCAGATTTTTTTTGCAGTGTCCCTCTCACTACAGGGAGAGTCAGGTGTGTTTTATAGTGTCCCTCTCACTACAGGGTGAGTAACATGCATTTTATAGAGTCCCTCTCACTACAGGGAGAGTCAGATGTGTTTTACAGTGTCCCTCTCACTACAGGGAGACTCAGGTGTGTTTTATAGTGTCCCTCTCACTACAGAGTGAGTAACATGCATTTGATAGAGTCCCTCTCACTACAGGGAGAGTCAGATGTGTTTAACAGTGTGCCTCTCACTACAGGGAGAGTCAGGTGTGTTTTACAGTGTGCCTCTCACTACAGGGACAGTCAGGTGTGTTTTACAGTGTCCCTCTCACTACAGGGACAGTCAGGTGTGTTTTATAGTGTCCCTCTCACTAGAGGAAGATTCAGATATGTTTTATAGAGTCCCTCTCACTACAGGGAGAGTCAGGTGTTTTATAGTGTCCCTCTCACTACAGGGAGAGTCAGATGTGTTTTACAGTGTCCCTCTCACTACAGGGAGATTCAGATGTGTTTTACAGTGTCCCTCTCACTACAGGGAGAGTCAGGTGTGTTTTACAGTGTCCCTCTCACTACAGGGAGAGTCAGGTGTGTTTTATAGTGTCCCTCTCACTAGAGGAAGATTCAGATATGTTTTATAGAGTCCCTCTCACTACAGGGAGAGTCAGGTGTTTTACAGTGTTCGTCTCACTACAGGGAGAGTCAGATGTGGTTTATAGTGACCCTCTCACTACAGGAAGATTCAGATATGTTTTATAGAGTCCCTCTCACTACAGGGAGAGTCAGCTGCTTTAAAGTGTCCCTCTCACTACAGGGAGAGTCAGATGTGTTTTACAGAGTCCCTCTCACTACAGGGAGATTCAGATGTGTTTTACAGTGTCCCTCGCACTACAGGGAGAGTCAGGTGTGCTTTATAGTTTCCCTCTCACTACAGGGTGAGTCACATGTGTTTTATAGAGTCCCTCTCACTACAGGGAGAGACAGATGTGTTTTACAGTGTCCCTCTCACTACAGGGACAGTCAGGTGTGTTTTACAGTGTCCCTCTCACTACAGGGACAGTCAGGTGTGTTTTATAGTGTCCTTCTCACTACAGCAAGATTCAGATGTGTTTTATAGAGTCCCTTCAGCTACAGGGAGTGTCAGATGTGTTTTACAGTGTCCCTATCACTATAGGGAGAGTCAGGTGTGTTTTACAGTGTCCCTCTCATTACAGAGAGATTCAGGCGTGTTTTACAGTGTCCCTCTCACTACAGGGAGATTCAGATGTGTTTCACAGTGTCCCTCTCACTACAGGGAGATTCAGATGTGATTTACAATGTCCCTCTCACTACAGGGAGATTCAGATGTGATTTACGATGTCCCTCTCACTACAGGGAGATTCAGATGTGTTTTATGTTGTCCCGCTCACTACAGGGAGAGTCAGATGTGTTTTATAGTGTCTCTCTCACTACAGGGAGATTCAGATGTGTTTTACACTGTCCCTCTCACTACAGGGGAGCTTCAGATGTATTTTATAGTGTCCCTCTCACTACAGGGGGATTCAAATGTGTTTTACAGCGCCCCTGTCACTACAGGGAGGTTCAGATGTGTTTTACAGTGTCCCTCTCACTACAGGGAGATTCAGATGTGTTTTACAGTGTCCCTCTCACTACAGGAAGATTCAGATGTGTTTTACAGTGTCCCTCTCACTACAGGGAGATTCAGATGTGTTTTACAGAGTCTCTCTCACTACAGAGAGATTCGGGTGTGTTTTAGAATGTCCCTCTCACTACAGGGAGATTCAGGTGCGTTTTACAGTGTCCCTCTCACTACAGGGAGAGTCAGATGTGTTTGACAGTGGCCCTCTCACTACAGAGAGATTCGGGTGTGTTTTATAGTGTCCCTCTCACTACAGGGAGATTGGGGTGTGTTTTACAGTGTCCCTCTCACTACAGAGAGAATGGGTTGTGTTTCACAGTGTCCCTCTCACTACAGAGAGATTCGGGTGTGTTTTACAGTGTCCCTCTCACTACAGGGAGCGTCTGGTGTGTTTTATAGTGTCCCTTTCAATACAGGAAGATTCAGATTTGTTTTAAAGTGTCTCTCTCACTACAGAGAGATTCGAGTGTGTTTTGCAGTGTCCCTCTCACTACAGGAAGATTCAGATGTGTTTTATAGAGTCCCCCCCACTACAGGAAGGTTCAGATGTGTTTTATAGAGTCCCTCTCACTACAGGGAGAGTCAGGTGTGTTTTATAGTGACCCTCTCACTACAGGAAGATTCAGATATGTTTTATAGAGTCCCTCTCACTACAGGGAGAGTCAGCTGCTTTAAACTGTCCATCTCACTACAGGGAGAGTCAGATGTGTTTTACATTGTCCCTCTCACTACAGGGAGATTCAGATGTGTTTCACAGTGTCCCTCTCACTACAGGGAGATTCAGATGTGATTTACAATGTCCCTCTCACTACAGGGAGATTCAGATGTGATTTATAGAGTCCCTCCCACTACAGGAAGGTTCAGATGTGTTTTATAGAGTCCCTCTCACTACAGGGAGAGTCAGATGTGTTTTATAGTGTCCCTCTCACTACAGGGAGAGTCAAGTGTGTTTTACAGTGTCCCTCTCACTACAGGGAGAGTCAGATGTGTTTTATAGTGTCCCTCTCACTACAGTGACAGTCAGGTGTATTTTACAGTGTCCCTCTCACTACAGGGAGAGTCCGGTGTGTTTTATAGTGTCCCTCTCACAACAGGAAGATTCAGGTGTGTTTTACAGTGTCCCTCGCACTACAGAGAGATTGGGGTGTGTTTTATAGTGTCCCTCTCACTACAGAGAGATTGGGGTGTGTTTTATAGTGTCCCTCTCACTACAGTGAGAGTCAGGTGTGTTTTACAGTGTCCCTCTCACTACAGGGAGAGTCCTGTGTGTTTTATAGTGTCCCTTTCACTACAGGAAAATTCAGATGTGTTTTAAAGTGTCTCTCTCACTGCAGAGAGATTCGGGTGTGTTTTATAGTGTCCCTCTCACTACAGGAAGATTCAGATGTGTTTTATAGTGTCCCTCTCACTACAGGGAGAGTCAGGTGTGTTTTATAGTGTCCCTCCCACTACAGGAAGGTTCAGATGTGTTTTATAGAGTCCCTCTCACTACAGTGAGAGTCAGATGTGTTTTACAGTGTCTCTCTCACTACAGGAAGATTCAGATATGTTTTGTAGAGTCCCTCTCACTACAGGGAGAGTCAGGTGTTTTATAGTGTCCCTCTCACTACAGGGAGATTCAGGTGTGTTTTACAGTGTCCCTCTCACTACAGGGAGATTCAGATGTGTTTTACAGTGTCCCCCTCACTACAGGGAGGTTCAGGTGTGTTTTACAGTGTCCCTCTCACTACAGAGAGATTCGGGCGTGTTTTACAGTGTCCCCCTCACTACAGGGAGATTCAGATGTGTTTTACAGTGTCCCTCTCACTACAGGAAGATTCAGATGTGTTTTACAGTGTCCCTCTCACTACAGGGAGATTCAGATGTGTTTCACAGAGTCCCTCTCACTACAGAGAGATTCGGGTGTGTTTTAGAATGTCCCTCTCACTACAGGGAGATTCAGATGTGTTTTATAGAGTCCCTCTCACTACAGGGAAAGTCAGATGTGTTTGACAGTGTCCCTCTCACTACAGAGAGATTCGGGTGTGTTTTATAGTGTCCTTCTCACTACAGGGAGATTCAGGTATGTTTTACATTGTCCCTCACACTACAGGGAGATTCAGGTGTGTTTTAGTGTCCCTCTCACTACAGAGAGAATGGGGAGTGTTTCACAGTGTCCCTCTCACTACAGAGAGATTCAGATGTGTTTTACAGTGTCCCTCTCACTACAGGGAGAGTCTGGTGTGTTTTATAGTGTCCCTATCAATACAGGAACATTCAGATGTATTTTAAAGTGTCCCTCTCACTACAGGGAGATTCAGATGTGTTTTACAGTGTCCCTCTCACTACAGAGAGATTCGGGTGTGTTTTAGAGTGTCCCTCTCACTACAGGGAGAGTCAGGTGTGTTTCATAGTGTCCCTCTCACTACAGGGAGAATCAGATGTGTATTGCAGTTTCCTTGAGACTACAGGGAGATTCTGATGTGTTGTACAGTGTCCCTCTCACTACAGGGAGAGTCAGGTGTGTTTTATAGTGTCCCTCTCACTACAGGGAGATTCAGATGTTTTTTATAGTGTCCCTCTCACTACAGGGAGATTCAGGTGTGTTTTATAGTGTCCCTCTCACCACAGAGAGATTCGGGCGTGTTTTACAGTGTCCCTCTCACTACAGGGAGATTCAGATGTGTTTTACAGTGTCCCTCTCACTATAGGAAGATTCAGATGTGTTTTACAGTGTCCCTCTCACTACAGGGAGATTCAGATGTGTTTTACAGAGTCCCTCTCACTACAGAGAGATTCGGGTGTGTTTTATAGTCTCCCTCTCACTACAGGGAGATTCAGGTGTGTTTTACATTGTCCCTCTCACTACAGGGAGATTCAGGTGTGATTTACAGTGTTTCTCTCACTAGAGAGAGATTGGGGTGTGTTTTACAGTGTCCCTCTCACTACAGAGAGATTCGGGTGTGTTTTACAGTGTCCCTCTCACTACAGGGACAGTCAGGTGTGTTTTATAGTGTCCCTCTCACTACAGGAAGATTCAGATGTGTTTTATAGAGTCCCTCTCACTACAGGGAGAGTCAGCTGCTTTATAGTGTCCCTCTCACTACAGGGAGAGTCAGGTGTGTTTTATAGTGTCCCTCTCACTACAGGGAGATTCAGATGCTTTTTATAGAGTCCCTCTCACTACAGGGACAGTCAGGTGTGTTTTACAGTGTCCCTCTCACTACAGAGAGATTCGGGCGTGTTTTACAGTGTCCCTCTCACTACAGGAAGATTCAGATGTGTTTTATAGTGTCCCTCTCACTACAGGGAGAGTCAGGTGTGTTTTATAGTGTCCCTCCCACTACAGGCAGAGTCAGGTGTATTTTACAGTGTCCCTCTCACTACAGGGACAGTCAGGTGTGTTTTAAAGTGTCACTCTCACTATAGGGAGAGTCAGGTGTGTTTTATAGTGTCCCTCTCACTACAGGAAGATTCAGATGTGTTTTTTCAAGTCCCTCTCACTACAGGGAGAGTCAGCTGCTTTATAGTGTCCCTCTCACTACAGGGAGAGTCAGGTGTGTTTTATAGTGTCCCTCTCACTACAGGGAGATTCAGATGCTTTTTATAGAGTCCCTCTCACTACAGGGACAGTTAGGTGTGTTTTACAGTGTCCCTCTCACTATAGGGAGAGTCAGGTGTGTTTTATAGTGTCCCTCTCACTACAGGAAGATTCAGATGTGTTTTATAGTGTCCCTCTCACTACAGGAAGATTCAGATGTGTTTTATAGAGTCCCTCTCACTACAGGGAGAGTCAGGTGTGTTTTATAGTGTCCCTCTCACTACAGGGAGAGTCAGGTGTGTTTTATAGTGTCCCTCTCGCTACAGGAAGATGCAGTTGAGTTACTAGAAGGGTTGTTGATAGCTTCTAGGAAAAGCAGCGACACTGATGAAATGACGCTTGCCACCCACAGTTTGCACTATGTGAACTGCAGTCTGCCGTATAGCAACCTGTGCATTAAATTAACACTGAATCCCCCACCCATTTTACACTCCACCCCCATAACAGAGCTTACCTCACTCTCAGTCACTAACCCATAAACACATTAAAAACCCATGTCTTCCTGCTGAACAGTCTCTGCAAATGCCAGTTTGGTTTCTCTGGGCAGACAGTGTTGATAAAATTTGTACAGGAAATATCATAGAACGAAGGTCAGCACATTGTCTTAAAAATATAAATAAAGAGGGCATGTGAAAATGTTTTTTTTTTCAGTCATTCATGGGATGTGGGTGTCACTGGCTAGGCCAGCATTTATTGCCCACCCCAAATTGCCCTTGTTCAGAGGGCATTTAAGAGTCAACCACATTGCTGTGGGTCTGGAGTCACATGTAGGCCAGACCAGGTAAGGACAACAGATCTCCTTCCCTAAAGGACATTAGGTTTTTACAACAATCGATAATGGTTTGATGGTCACCATTCAGAATAATCTTTAATTCCAGAATCTTATTCGATTCGTACCTCGGTCCCGAGGGAATTACCCTGGGTCTCTGGATTACTAGCCCAGCGACAATACCACTTCATCATCGCCTCCCCTACATATTACACTGCTGTTCAAGGAGGGAGGGAGGGAGAAAGGAAATAGGGAACTGTAGGCCAGTTAGCTTGCTATCAGTTGTTGAGAAAATGCTGTTATCTCTTAAGCTTTGACAAAGCACTTAGAAAACCCTGGCACGATCAGACCAAGACAACATTGTTTTACTATGAAGGGAAACCGTGTTTGACAAGCTTATTAGAGTTTTTTGAGGATCTAACTACTAAGATAGATAAGGGGGAACCAGTAGATGTGATATCTTTGGATTTCTAAAAGGTATAAGGTGACACACAACAGGTTAATAAGATAAGGGCTCATGGAGTTGGGGGTAATATAGTAGCATAGACAGAGGATTGGTTAATGGGCAGGAAGCAGAGAACATAGATAAACAGGGCATTTTCATGTTGACAGGCTGTGACTAGGGCACTGCCAAAAGGATCAGCTACTTACAATCAAGACAAATGACTTAGACAAAGAGGCAGAGTAATATATTCAAATTTACTGACAATACAAAGCTAGGTGGAAATATAATCTGCAGAGACTTATAGGCAGGTTGAGTGATGGGCAACAAGGCAGATGGAGTATAATGTGGTGAAGTGTGAGGTTATTCACTTTGATAGTAAGAATAGAAAAGCAGAATATTTTTTAAAAGGTGTGAAACTTGTAACGTTAATACTCAAACAGACTCGGGTATTCTCATACAAGGAGCAAGGTTAACAGACAGGTACAGAAAGCAATTAGAAAGGTAGTTGGTGTGTTGGCCTTGATACAGGGGGATTGTAACACAAGGAAAGGAAATCTTGCTTCAATTGTTGCAGGCTTTGGTGAGGCCACACCTAGATTAGTGTGTGCAGTTTGGTCTCCATATTTAAGGAAGGGTATATTTGCACTGGAGGTCGTACAGCCAACGTTTATCAGATCGGCCCCTGGGATGAGAGGCTGGCCCTAGGCTGAGACGGAGATTTGGTGGTCTCGGAATCAAGGGATACGGGGAGAGGGTGGGAAAGTGCAGCTGAGGCCGATGGGCCTCTGTGATCATATTGAATGGTGGAGCAGAATCAAGGGTTCAATGTTCAGCTCCTGCTCTTATTTCTTATGTCAACATGTGACAGGCAGAAACAAGGGAGCCTGGTTAACTGGCATTAAGTGGCTTCAGGAGAACAAACAGATTAGGCAGAGTTGAAACTTAAGGTGGAGAAACATGAAGTGAAGAATAAGGAGGAGTTTTAAATGGTAAAGGAATGGAAAAGCAGAGACACTCCGGAGTTCACACTGACAAATCTGTTAGAGGGTGCGCGGAGCCTTGGGGGAGGGGCTGGGGGACCCGCGGGGCCCCGGGGGAGGGGCTGGGGGACCCGCGGGGCCCCGGGGGAGGGGCTGGGGGACGCACATGGAGGGCCGGTAAAGACGCGTAGCAAAGTGGGGGCTAATGCTAATCCTATAAGCGCCATTACTGGACCACAGTTGAAATGTCATTGAGCTTCTGTGCTCCTGTTTTCTGAAAACCGACCAATGGCAACAGTTTCCCTAAGTGAATCCCATCAATAACAACTCCACGAAATCTCCACTGATCCTCCCTGCTCCAGTGGGAAAAGCTGGTTTCCTCATAATAAACAGTCTCCTCTTGTGCTGCTAAAATTGATGGTTCCCACACCCTTTCCCAACCTTCACGATAATGCAACTGGAGGGCTTGTGGTGCAGTGGGGAGCATCCTTGTCTCTAAGCCACAAGCTCAGAGCTCGAGTCCCACTCTAGGATTTGAAGGCCACAGAAGGTGCTCGTCACCTTGAAAACCCTTCCAACACAGCCACGACAGGTGGTACGAGCAGGAGAGACTCCTGCCCAGCCATTTTTGATGTGGTGTGGCATCCCTGAAGCTATAGCATCCAGCTTCAGGCTAGTGACCTATTCAAGGGAAAACAAGCTACAGAGAGCAGAGGGAAGCATGTGCTTTGTCTGCCTCATACGTCTCCACACACAGGAAGACTTCTAAGTCAAA
The DNA here is from genome assembly GCA_026770705.1 of Isurus oxyrinchus. Classification (NCBI taxonomy): domain Eukaryota; kingdom Metazoa; phylum Chordata; class Chondrichthyes; order Lamniformes; family Lamnidae; genus Isurus; species Isurus oxyrinchus. The sequence goes on from JANJGN010000037.1 coordinate 14,817,633, forward strand.
TAATGCAACAGAAGCAAACCACAACATCTCCAAGTGGCACCTTTCTGGTCTGAATTTTTAGGTTGTAAATTGTTAAAACTTCACTGTTCCAAATTCGGAAGTTTCGGGCATGGGGAGTAATCACAGTACGCAGGTAAATGTCCAGAGGCAGCTGTTCATTTGCAGGGGACATGGTCTAACTTTAAGAAGAGTGTTTGGTCAGGCCAAGTCAGTTCTTTGACATGTCAAATTCATGCAATGATTGCAGGTGCTCTTTAAACGCTAAAGAGCCAATCTGTTCCATCTGCAAGTCAGGCGCCAAAAGCTATCAAAACCCACCACCCGGGTCAGAAAGCAGCTGCTCACACTCTCATAGCTGAATGTCGGGACTGATTAACAGAACTGCTTGCTTTGGAGGCCTGAGGCAATACGTTGTCTGTTCATAATCTTGAGTATCACAACTGATCCCGAGCTGAGCTTCCAATCTCACATTCGTACCATCACCAAGGCCACCTATTTCCACCCCAACATTGTCTAATTTGCCCCGTCTCAGCTCATCTGCTGCTGAAACCCTCATCCATGTCCTTGTTTTGTCTCGATTCAAATATTCCAATGCAATCTACCCTCCGTAAGCTTCAGCTCATCCTAAACCCCGCTCCCCGTCTCTTAACTCGCACCGAGTCTTGTTCCCCTATCACCCCTGTGCTGACTCCTAATCAAGCAACGTCTCCATTTTAAACTTCTCATCCTTGTTTTCAACTCTCTCCATGGTCTTGCCCTTCTCCATCTCTGTCATCTCCCTAGCTCCCCCTCCACAATCCTCAGATATCTGAACTCCTCTAATTCTGGCCTCTTGTGAATCCCCAAATTTAACTGTTCCACAAAAGGTGGCTGTGCCTTCAGTTGCCTCACCCCCCCCCACGCCCCCCCCCCCCCCCCCACCCCCACCCCCGCACCCCCCACCCCCACGCCCAAGCTCTGGAGACCTTCTCTCTACTGCTCTTTCCTTCATTAAGACAGTCCTTAAAACCTACCTCTTCGACCAAGTCTTTGGCCATCTGATATAATAGCTCATATGAATTGGGAGCAGGAATAGGCCATTCGGCCCCTCGAGCCTGCTCCGCCATTCAATAAGATCATGGCTGATCTGACTGTAACCTCAACCCCACATCCCTGCCTACCCCTGATAACCTTTCACCCCCTTGTTAATCATGAATCTATCTAACTCTGCCTTAACAATATTCAAAGACTCTGCTTCCACCACAGTTTGAGGAAGAGAGTTCCAGAGACTCAGGACCCTCAGAAAACATTTCTCCTCATTTTTGTCTTAAATGAGTGACCCCTTATTTTTAAACTGTGACCCCTGTTCTAGATTCTTCCACAAGAGGAAACATCTTCCCCACAACCACCCTGTCAAGACCCCTCAGGATCTTAAAGGTTTCAATCAACTCTGCTCTTACTCTTCTAAACTCCAGTGGATACAAGCCTAACCTGTCCAACCTTTCCTCATGAGACAGCCCACCTATTCCTGGTATTAGTCTGGTAAACCTTCTCTGAACTGCTTCTAATGCATTTAGATCTTTACTTAACCAGTACTGTACACAATACTCCAGATGTGCTCTCACCAATGCCCTGTATAACTGTAGTATAACCTGCCTACTTCTGTATTCAATTCCCCTCACAATAAACAATAACATTCTGAGCTTTCCTAATTCCCTGCTGTACCTGTATGCGAGCTGTTTGTGATTCATAGGGAGGTGATGGCGTAGTGGTATCGTTGCTGGACTAGTACCCAGAGGCCTAGTGTAATGCTCTGGGAGCCCGGGTTCGAATCCCCCCACGGCAGATAGTGGTTTTTGAGTAAAATTTCAATAAAAATCTGGAATTAAAAGTCTAATGATGACTGTGAAACCACTGTTCACTAATGTCCCTTAGGGAAGGAAATCTGCAGTCCTTACTTGACTCCAGACCCACAGCAATGTGGGTGACTCTTAAACGGATGGGCAATAAATGCTAGCCTGGCCAGCAATGCCCACATCCAACGATAAAAAAAATCTCAGAGCTCCTCAATCTCTCATGTCGAGATCTCTCGTCTTTTTGATTCTTCCTGCCAAAATGAACAATTTCACCGATCTGTGTTACCTTTCCTTACGTCCTCTTCACAAGTTACTTTCTTACCTATCTTTGTGTCGTCAGCAAATTCAGTAACCACTCCTCTGGTCCCTTCATCCAAGTCATTTATATAAATTGTAACAAGTTGAAGCCCCATCATCACATCCTGCCAATCAGGAAAAGGCCCATTTATGCCTATTCTCTGTTTCCTGTAAGCCAGCCAATCTTCTATCCACGCCAATGTGTTACCCCCTACACCACGAGCTTTTATTTTCTGTGGCATTTCATGTGGCACCTTATCAAATGCCTTTTGGAAATCCCAGTACAGCACATCCACAGGTTCCCCTTTATCCACAACCTCCTTTCATGGTTTGGTGTCATACTTTGTTTTATAATGTTCTTTTGAGGCACCTTGGGGAGTTTCATTACATTAAAGGTGCTATATAAATATAGCAATAGTTGTTATAGTTTTGTGCCATGGATGAAGTTTATTAACAGGTTTGGGCTGCATATTTTCAGAAGCAGTGTAGAATACTATGCAAATCCAGCTGATTGCTTGATCCTTTTTTGCCTCTATGTAATCTTGCAAATAAATCTGACTAGTAGTTTTAGCCTGAACTACACATTTTGGTAGTGCTGCATCTGGAATGGATAGGGGTCTGTGACAGGATATCTATAAGGATTTGTGGTGGTTAACATGTGGAAAGGGAAAAATCACCACACAAGCTCAAAAATTTCAGGTCTTGGGAATTGCAAATCTATATGTGGAAATCCAGTTGCATTGCAGTGAACGAGAATAAAGAACATTGGGGGATACCCAATTGTAACATCGTTTTATCAACTTCAGGTAGAAAGGCAGAGGTACATACGAGAAATATGTAGTGATTTGTAGTATTTTCTGAAATTTCAGCTTCAGCGAATAAGGCCTTTGAACAGATCTTAGTCTCTCTCAGTTCTGTGATAATGTGTATCCTTCATATTCAGAACCACATAAAAAACACGTAGCGATGGCAAACGGTTCTGTAAAATTTCATTAGGCGTATATCTGAACCTACAACATGCACTTGTGGCTGATGACTCCACTCTGGATTGAGAGCAGACAGGAAACAATCTACTGTTCTAATATTAACCAGCCAATCAGACTTCAGAGGACCAATGATTATAAGGTGTGTGAAAAACCATTCAGATGGGAAGCTGGTTATCAAAGTATTAAATCCTACCCTGGCTGTAGACAGTACCAGCCTCCACTCCATGCCCACATTGAGTTGCAATGCACACCCTTGCATGGGCTTCCTTTGTCCCTCTTCTGCAGCTAGCCTCAGACAAAGTGCTGCAACTCTCCTATCTCCCCCTCGCTGCAATCAATGTGCAAATCAGCTTGTTCCTAATTGAAATGATTAATGATGCTATTATCCATACAGTTACAATTCTCCAGAAGGCTTGGCCTAAACGGCCAAGTGGTTATGGTACTGGCTTTGTAACCCTAAGATCAAGAGTTCAAGTCTCCCAATGGCAAACTATGAAACGATGTAACTTCATCTGAAACAGATGGAAACGTGTTTGTACTCGAAAGAGGTACAATTCTCCAGACTGTTGAGGGCCAGGTTTGACAAACGAGGGCCCAGTTCCAATCAAGTCTACAAATCCACAGTATATAGTCTCAAATTCTCCCAGTTAATGGCTCCTCATTAAAGTCCAGTATGCACTGACACGAAACGTGCAGCACTTCTCTCTCGAAAGACTCCTCTGCCATGTCAAGACTCAGAAAACTGACTCTTTGCAGGTACAGCTTGAGTGCACCAGTGAGAAACTTAAGAGTCTAAGTAATCTGCACTGCCTCAAACAGAAGTATTGAACTGACATTGAATAATGCAGTAAGTCACAACTCCAAGCGGATCACAACTGGACCATCAGTTTACATCTAACACAGATCAACAAAATGAAGGTCGCCTCCCACTCTCCTATAGGGTCAGTGGAGTCGAGGCTTGACATAACCCTATCGTGAGGTGGAGCGAGGCTCCTTGGAGCACTGTATAAATCTGCCTTCATTCTTTTCGGAGCCAGGCAGAAATCAGAAACCTGTTGTACAACAACCAGCCTTGAGTGACAGTAACAAACCAGAGAGCTCATCCTGCTCATTCTTAGAGGGCAGCACTGCTTTTACTATTCAAGTTTCTTTGTTTTAACCTCAGTTGTAAAGTCTTTGCTGAGTTTGAAATAAGGTGATAATGGGTTTTATGGAACAAGCAGTCCAGCCTATGACATTACACTGTGTTGTGGAGATAGTACACAATATTCTACATTGCAAAATGAGAAAACACAAACAATCGTAATGCTTTGAAGCAGAAAATCAGCAGTTTTCGCACTTCAGAGAAAACGGAGACCTAATAATATATAACATTAATTACAGCAGGACTGTAAATAAGAGACACCGGTTTCAGAAACACCCAACCCACAACCCAACCATCCTCCAATATGCACATTCAGCTCCTCTCCCAGACTGGGGGTTCATGCAGTCACAATAGCTGGAAAGATATCCTGCAAAACAGGGTAAACCCCCACCCCCTCAAAATCGCCGTCATCTGCTCCTGGCCCAGGCGGGGGTGCAGATCGTAAAGCCTCCTCCCACAGCCACATTATAGTGCCTGTACTTTAGAAACTCCGTGGTTTCTAACTTTTAAACCTTCACACGCTCCAACTCATCTGTGGAAGCAATATTTCAGTGATCGATTGGTCAGTTTATGGAACATGCTTTTCAGGGAGACAGTGGAAGCAGTTAACACTGATTCATTCAAAATGAGATGAATTTCTTTTGGAAAATATTTGGGGACCCAGTCATGGTTAATTTGAGACATGACGTACGGCGACTGCTCGAGAGGGAGAGGTGACTTTGGTGTTGTGTTTCCCGAAGTTCTCCTGGTTTCATGTCTAGTTCTATTGTAAACTAACTGAGAAGAGATTGATTGCTGAGATTAGTTAACAGCTCCTTCAGCATTGTAACATGTGACTCCTTTTCTGTTTTGCAATTGCTATGTCCCTATGTGCTCTATACAATGTGCAGGGGTATGGGGAAAAGGCAGGGCAACGGCACGAGGCCATAATGCCCATTTGGAGAGCCGGTGCCGACATGATGGGCCGAATGGCCTCCTTCCGTGCTGTTAAGGTACTGTGGGCGGGGTAGGGGGTGTTCCTGAGGATATGAAAGTTCTGTTTCGACTTTACCGGGTCTTTCTGAGAAAGAAATTCAGTACAGGGCGTCTACATTAAATTAGATGTAACAAGAGATTCTCTGCTGTGCAAGTGCCCTGATAACCAGCTTACTCCTGTACTGTAAACCACAGCATTAACATGGGGACAAAGAGGGGTCTGGAACACAGATTAGGCTTAAATTCTAATATTTAAAAGGAGACAACTTAGAGTCATAGGGGTCTACAGCACAGAAAAAGGCCCTTCGGCCCATCAAGTCTGTGCCGGTCAAACAAGTGCCTAACTATTCTAATCCCATTTTCCAGCACTAGGCCCATAGCCTTGTGTGCCATGGCATCGCAAGTGTTGAGGGTTTCTGCCTCACTCCCTTTCAGGCAGTGAGTTCCAGATTCCCACCACCCTCTGGGTGAAAAAATTCTTCCTCACATCCCCTCTAAACCTCCTGCCCCTTACCTTAAATCTATGCCCCCTGGTATTGTTCCTTCCTGTCTACCCTCTCTATGCCCCTCAATTTTATACACCTTAATCACGTCCCCCCTCAATCTCCACTGCTCCAGGGAAAATAACCCCAGTCTATCCAATCTCTCCTCATAACTAAAACTCTCCAGCCCAGGCAACATCCTGGTAAATCTCCTCTGCACTCTCTCTAGTGCAATCACATCCTTCCTATAATGCGGATTCCAGAACTACACGCAATACTCTGGCTATGAGTGTCTAGCCTGATCCCGAATTTGACAGAAATTCCTGATCTCACCTTGCAGAGTGTTGTATGGTTTTGGGAACCACATCTTGTTTAGGACATAAACCAAAATCTCTGTCTCTCACTAGCAGAGCGGCTCTCTCTGTGACATCGACACGCTCAGGAGCCACAGCCAAGAAACATATTCACACTAAAAGCAAAACACTGCAGGTGCTGGAGAACTGAAATCAAAACAGAAAGTTCTGGAAAAGCTCAACAGGTCTGGCAGAGACAAACAGAGTTAACGTTTTGAGTCCACACGACTCTGCTTCGGAACTGAAAAGGAGTCACACTGGACCAGAAACATTAACTCCTGTTTCTCTCTCCGCGGGTACAGCCAGACCTGATGAGCTTATCCTGCATTTTCTGTTTTTATTTAATGTACTCACACCCTCTGGTCAGAGGAAGTAATAAATACTGCATATTACAATGGGGTGTGGAAGGCAGGGTGACAAATGGTGGGTCTGTCTGGATAGTTGAGTGAAGATGGGCTGAATGGACACCCATATTGCAATCCACCCCTCCTCACCGACTCGTCAAAGGCACCTTTCACACTTCTACAGTGTTCAGCTGTGGGTAGCACTCTCACCAGAGTCTGAAGGTTGTGGGTTCAAGTCTCAATCCAAAAGTCTGAGCACAAACATCCGGGCTCGGAAGCGTGAACTGCACCTTCTGAAGTGCCGCCTTTTGTGTGAGACATAAAACCGAGGCCCCCGTCTGCCCTCTCGGGCAGATGTCAAAGATCCCACATCAGGCCACTGTTAGAAAAAGAGCTGGGGGGCGGCGGCGGGGGGGGGGGGAGAGAGAGAGAGGGGGAGAGAGAGAGAGAGAGAGAGAGAGAGAGAGTTCTCCCCCAGGGTCCTGGGGCCAACACCTAAAAAACAGATTGATCGGGCCACCATCACATTGCTGTTTGTGGGATCTTGCTCTGCTCGACTTGGCTGCCACATTTCCTGCACATTACAACAGTGAGAACGCTTCAAAAGCTCTTCAGTGCCCATCAAGGTTTTAGGGCTTCTGGGAGGTTGAGACAGAGTTTAAAAAATGCAAGCCTTTTGTTAATGTAGGGGAACTCCCTCCACAGCCCGGTGTCTGAATCGGGCTGTGGCTGTGACTCTACGGGCTGCTGCTCTCTGTGTGCTGGCCGGACAGAGAGCTCCCACCGGGTCGGCTGGCACAGGGGGCACTGGCGTTTCGAGCCGGCTTGAAGCCTGTTGTCTCACACGCTCACTGTCACTGGGGAGAGCGTCGGGGGGCAGGATCCCTGGACAAGCTACTCGCTCTCTCCCTCCGAGCTGCGCTCCAGCAGCTGGGCCGGCAGAGACTGTGGACTTGCTGGGCTGCGTGGTCTTGGCACGAGCTCCACGCAGAGCATTCAACCACCGACCCGCAGCTCCACCACCGAGACAATGCAGCGTGACCCATTTCACCTCCCCACCCCCCCAAACCCTGCAAATACGACACAAAACGTCTGCTTTGTGGGCCACCTCCAAGTAGAAGAGAGAGAGCGGGATGAAATGGGACACAGTCACTCCGTGGTAAGGATACAATTATCTGCCTCCATAATGCGTGAGACTGTGTGACTGCATGAATACACACCCCCCCCCCCTTTAAGAATGAAAGCAAACAAAGTAGCATTATAACCGAGCTGTGAACTCAGCAGATGAGTGGGCTTTGTTGCCCCGGTTTCCTTGGCAACCCGCAACAGTTTACAGCATTAACAACTGCTGCAGACAGCAGCTAACTCCTTCATGTCTCCACCCTGCCTTGAATGCAAGCAGAGTAATTACTGGGCAAAGGATGAAAGACCAAGCAGGCTTCTGATTATGATGGGCTCTGAGAAATATTCCTTCGTTTCTTGACATGTGCAAGAAAGAAAGAGAGAGAGAGAGAGAGAGAGAGTGTCCCAGTGTTGAAATGGGTGGCATGAGAAAGGGAGTTTCAAGATGCATCAGGGCATCGAGAAGCATCTCGGCGTCTTGCGAGACGGGATGATTCACACCGTGATGGGGGGGATGGGGGGCGGGGAGGAAGAGAACAGTTAAAGGGCCCGCGCCCGTCAAGGGCCGATGGGGCGGGTGGGGTGTCCCTGGTTGGAGGAATTTAAAAGCAGTGAGGCGATAAGGTGGGGGTTTCGGAGGGAAGAACTGCACAGGCTTTAAAGGGAAAGCGAGGAAGGATGGAGCAAAAAGGCAACCTGACACCGGGCTGGAGGGGTTATGGAGGGGTGTGACTGGCAGGCCGAAGACTGCAGATAATCTCCAGCACCCAGTACGCTCTGGAAAGGGTCACACAGCCCTGCTGATTTGCTCCTGTTCTCCCTGAAGCTGCGATGCCATCAGTATTCACCTCACTGAGCGGTCCAAGTGCTCAGTCCTGATACGCTGACATGGGCAGCTGACCAAGGGGCCTGTTCGCGGAGCTCCGGGCCTGGCAACAGGATGGATTATCATCCGTTAAAGTTAACACCAAGGTTGGGGTGGGGAAGAGAGACACTGTTCTGTTGGCTTTGATACTGCAGGAATCCAGAGGGATAACGATTTCCAACCAAGGTGGCTTGAAGCAGACACTACACTCGGAGAGGTACCCCGAGCAACTTCTGCTCCTGCTCATACCTGACTCTGCCCCCCCTCCCTCAGTTTATTTGCGGCCGGGACCCTCTCTTCTGTCAGCTCTAGACTCGGCTATTCCAGTCCCTGACTGGCAGCTCATCTTCCACCTGTCACAAACTTCAGCTCATCCAAAACTCTGCTGCCTGTGACCTAACTCACACCAAACTCTGTTCATCCATCGCTCCCCACTGTGTTCACTGAGCTACATTACATTCTGGATTGATTTGTAAACTTTAACACGCCAAGCCCTCACCCCTCCACAGCTCTGTAACCTCCTTCAGCCCCTACGACCCTCAGATCTCTGCGCTCCTCCCAATTCTAGCCACCTGAGTATCCCCCAAGTTCCACTGTTTTCACATTGTGCAGCCTGAAGTCTGGAACTCCCTCTCCCTAAACCTCTCCGCCCCTCTCTCTCCTCCTTTAAGACTCGCTTTAAAACCAACCTCTGAAGGCGCTTTTGGTCACCTACCCTAATATCTCCTCAGGTGGTTTGAGGTCAAATTTTGGTTCATAATGCACCTATCATCTTGGAACATTTACTCCACTGAAGGTGTTACGCAAATGTGAGCTGTTGTTCATCTACACTTTGCAGCTCCTGGCTTAGCTCTTAGTAGGGAAGAATGGAAAAGGACTCTTACTGTACAGGACAAGATGAAGACTGGACATTCTCCGCACTCCACTCTGGGACCTCCACAGAAGCAGCAACAGAGCCAGAGGAGTGTGGGCCTGCTGACAAGCCCTCAGATTGAGGGCAGCTGTTATAGCTGAGGTAGTGTGCGGGGCCAATCTGCTCCGTTAGGTTTCAGAGTCACAGGTGGGGCACAGCACACCAGCTGCTCAAGGTGAACACCAAGTGCAACGTACATGGTCGCTCCCCCACCTACAACGTGACAATACCTGGGCCAGTGTGAATACACCGAGAAATTCAGTTATGCAATTATACAGCAGCTTTTGCCAGCTCAGGATGTGCCAAAGCACCTTCCAGCCAACAAAGTACTTTTCCAAGCGTATTCACTGTTGTCATGTAGGAAATGCAGCAGTCAACTTGCGCACAGCAAGATCCCATAAAGGACGACGAGATAAGTGATCAGATAGCCTGTTTTAGGTGTTTGATGAGGGGTAAATATCAGGCAGGAACCGGGCCTTCTTCACAGGGTCGTTGTCCACCTGAGGGGACAGTCAGCACCCTGTCCTCATCTGTAAGACCGGGAGCCTGTGCAGGATCCCAGACAAGAGCAGAATGGACAAGCTGCGGAACTGTGCTTGTTCCAATGCTCCGAGTCCCATGCTCCAGGTGCAGTCTCACCTTGTGCACACTGTGAACAGGCTGCAGCAACGCTGCTTTCAGGGACAGCAGGTTAAACCTGAGCATTAATCACTGACCACATTCTCTCAGGCCTGGGAGGCTCTTCCTCTTTACTCCACCCAGACCCAGCAGCTTGAATAACACAGTTAGCCTCTCAGTGGCGAGAATATTTTGTTAGGGAAAAGCCTCGGCCAAGAATGCATCTGTTCCCAAGGTGATAACAAGCTCATTTGCATCAGATGCTGCAGCAGAAAACCTGACAGGCTCCAGTTCAACAGTTCAGCTCCAACTGTCTGCGTAGCAACCAGAATGAGCAGCTGATAGTGTGTTAGCCACGTTAGACAGCACTGAAACACAGCTAGCAACCCTCTACCAGCCCTCCAGCAGCAGCAGGAGCACACAGCGTCACTGGGGGTCTCTGTGTGCCTGCACAGCCACAGGGGGAAGGGAGCGATCAGGAGCAGCAGCGGGGGCCAATGTAAAGGATGAAGGCAGTGACCAGCAGTCACCCTGCCTTCCTAGGGGCCCCTCACTTGAATATGTGTCGCTCACCACCAGCACTCCGCCCTTCCTCACGGTTTGGACATCTCTCCAGAGCAAGAGCTGCATCACAACCTGACAGATGAGAAGTGGCCCAGCCTCACACCTCACCTTCCAACAAGCTGCACAGGAGCTGCAGCCTGGGTGCTTACCTTTTGCAGGCTAGAGGAGTTCAGCTGCGTCTTGTCAATTATTTTAACAGCAACCTGCAGGAAACAAAAAGACATTGTTACCTCCGATCGGGAGCCGGGGA
>JANJGN010000037.1:14828480-14952072 GCA_026770705.1 Isurus oxyrinchus
GCCATCATTCACTGTCCAGTCTCTGGATGTGAAAATAGAGGCTTGGGTCCAGTAGCACCTGTGGGTCAGAGCTTCAGGGAATAGGTCGGGGGAGACACTGATGAAACGAGTATCCCCTTGCCTGATTGAAGTCGAGTCTTCCCCGGCAGGCTATATCTGTGATTATTCTCATCTCTCACAGCTCTTATCCCAAAATGAAAGGCAGAATAAAGCAGAATGATGGATGGGGCTTTTCCAAGCGAGGTAGAGCTCATGTGTACAAGGTACTGCACCTTCCTGACTCATTTCATACACATCACATCAATCCCCATCAAGCAGTCTCCATATAATCAGTCAGAAGAGAAGCTAAGAGATACCTGCTGCCAAGGCACCCAAACGCCAGCACACAGGGAGGGAGCTTGCAGCTTCAAAGCAGAGAAATAAAAGCTGCTTCTGACTCCAGGCTGCAAATCTTTAAAAAATGCATCAGCTGAACTGGTGAAATACTCAACTGATGGAAGTGTGGAGGCGCAGGCTCACAATGATGATGATGATGTTCACGAGCTGGGCTGCTCATGTACACCGAGGAGCAGATAGGAGCCTGGGCTCATTCCAACATTCAGATCCAGCTGTGGAACACACCCCTGGCAATGTCCAGGACTCCCCAAACCCTGCTGAAATGTGAAGACCCCACCAGGACCAGCCAGGTCACTCAGCGCAGGTTAGGTGCCAGTGGACAGGCTCCCCCGGCCTCCGCCAACACCCCCACCCCCACCCCCCCAAGATCATTTGACAGAGTGCCTCATGTAGAGTGCATTCCAGCAGGTGACAGAACGGAGCAGCCCCTCTGAGCACCTTCTCCAGGAGAGTCCGGTGTAACACTCAGCTCCCTGCAGGGGAGCAGGGGTTTGTGCTCAGGTCACAATCGAGGGGAAACGCCGGCAGGTGTCAGGTGGTCTTGTCGCTGTCCGAAGGGGCAGGCTGGGTAGTCAAAACCGTCGGGGCTGGTTCGGGCACACACTCAGGGCAGGTTCCCCAAGCAACAGAGGCAGCAGCTGGGACACCCAACCCCAGAGAATGGGAAGGCAATGGGGGGGGTAATCCATTGAGAATCCCCCTGGAAGATTACCCCTCCCCCAGCAGCTCCCGCTTCCAACTACATCCCCAACTACCCGTTGCCCCCACCACTCCCACTTTTACCCCTCATGCACTCTCACTTAGTCTGCACATTACTGACAGTGGGGGAGAAATCAAAGGTGTAGTCGTTTGCACCCATCCCACAGAAAGCAGAAGCAGCAGGGGAACAATGTCCCAGCACACAGGGTATTACAGCTGGAGTTAAGCCAGTGCCCATACAGCGTGGGTCCTAGATGGAAAACAGGGACTCCAAGGCACTGGCTATGTAAGCTGCTTATCTTAACCCCTTATACACTCAGGCAAAGCTCCGGCCTGCCTACTCCTCGCATTTCCCTGGAGGCAGAAGGAGCCAAACGTTGCTTCACATGGCTGCCACATGGCCGACATTACACAAAGCTCCTTTATAGCTGCAGCTTACACAGCCCCACAACACACAGTGCAGTCCCAACCTCCATGCCACTTCCTCCTGCACTTCCTGAGCAAGCCAACACCCTCCTTCACTCTCCCCTAACACGCTTTTGCCTCGCCCTCAAAACCTGGGGGGAGGGACTTGCAGCCAGTAGCATGAGCCCCCCAATATTGAGCAAGTCACCAGAATAGTTATCCTCACAGGAGCTGCCAGGAGCCTTCCTGGGTCACATCGACAAACCAGAAAGCCAGTAAACGTCAGCAGCAAACAACACACTCAGCCTGGGTAACAAATGCCCCGGGAATAAAACAGCCCCAAGCAAAAGGGTTAAAGCTTTCACCAAGTTCAGGAGCAGGGCAGAGACCAGGCCGCTCCCACAGGGGCGGGGCAGGGGACCAGGCCACTCCCACAGGGGCGGGGGCAGGGACCAGGCCGCTCCCACAGGGGCGGGGCAGGGACCAGGCCGCTCCCACAGGGGGCGGGGCAGGGACCAGGCCGCTCCCACAGGGGCGGGGCAGGGACCAGGCCGCTCCCACAGGGGCGGGGCAGGGACCAGGCCGCTCCCACAGGGGCGGGGGCAGGGACCAGGCCGCTCCCACAGGGGCGGGGCAGGGACCAGGCCGCTCCCACAGGGGCGGGGGCAGGGACCAGGCCGCTCCCACAGGGGCGGGGGCAGGGGGACCAGGCCGCTCCCACAGGTGCGGGGCAGGGACCAGGCCGCTCCCACAGGGGCGGGGGCAGGGACCAGGCCGCTCCCACAGGGGCGGGGCAGGGACCAGGCCGCTCCCACAGGGGCGGGGCAGGGACCAGGCCGCTCCCACAGGGGCGGGGGCAGGGACCAGGCCGCTCCCACAGGGGCGGGGCAGGGACCAGGCCGCTCCCACAGGGGGCGGGGCAGGGACCAGGCCGCTCCCACAGGGGCGGGGCAGGGACCAGGCCGCTCCCACAGGGGCGGGGCAGGGACCAGGCTGCTCCCACAGGGGGCAGGGGCAGGGGACCAGGCCGCTCCCACAGGGGCGGGGCAGGGACCAGGCCGCTCCCACAGGGGCGGGGCCGGGACCAGGCCGCTCCCACAGGGGCGGGGCCGGGACCAGGCCGCTCCCACAGGGGCGGGGCAGGGACCAGGCCGCTCCCACAGGGGCGGGGCAGGGACCAGGCCGCTCCCACAGGGGCGGGGCAGGGACCAGGCCCACGCCCCCCCCAGAACAGTGCTTGAATCATTACCATGTCAACAACTGTAGAATGGTTAAGATAAAAGCAATAAACTGCGGATGCTGGAAATCCAAAACAAAAACAAAAATAGCTGGAAAAAACTCAGCAGGTCTGGCAGCATCTGCGGAGAGGAAGACAGTTAACGTTTCCAGTCCGTCTGACTCAACAGAAGTGACGAGCATCGGTTCATGGGGAATCCATGGCTGGTTTTCATTCCATGGGTACAGTCAAGACTAAGAGACCATAAAACATTGGTGCAGAAATTAGGCCATTCGGCCCAACGAGTCTGCTCCGCCATTCAATCACGGCTGATAAGTTTCTCAACCCCATTCTCCCGCCTTCTCCCTGTAACCTTTGATCCCCTTACCAATCAAGAACCTATCTATCTCGGTCTTAAATACACAGTCAGCACCCCCTCGCTCACCTCAGAATCAGAACGTCTCGGTTTATTCACCATTCCAGGGGCTTAAACAGAAAATTGAGGCCAACATTCACAATGCAGTGCCGAAGGAGTGCTGCACTGTCGGAGGGTTAGTGCCGAGGGGAGCACCGCACTGTCAGAGTGTCAGTGCCGAGGGAGCATCGCACTGTCAGAGTGTCAGTGCCGAGGGGAGCATCGCACTGTCAGAGTGTCAGTGTTGAGGGAGCGCCGCACTGTCAGAGGGTCAGTACTGAGGGAGTGCCGCACTGTTGGGCTGGCTGCCTGCCTCTCTCTGGAATGAGGGCAAGGAGGGGGGAGGCGGGGAGGGGGTGGGGGAGGAGGGGGGAGGGGGAGGGGGAGGGGGGGGGGAGGCCGGGAAGGGGGAGGCGGGGGAGGCCAGGAGGGGGGAGGCGGGGTGGGGGGAGATGGGGGGGGGGGGGGGCTGGGGGGAGGCGGGGAGGCCGGGAAGGGGGGGGAGGACTGGGGAGGGGGGACGAGGGAGGCGGGGGTGGGGGAGGCAGAGAGGGGGAGGAGGGGGGAGGCGGGGTGGGGGAGGCAGAGAGGGGAGGAGGGGGGGAGATGGGGAGGGGGAGGCGGGAGGGGGAGGGGGGGAGGGGAGGGAGGGTGCAGGGGGGAGGGGGGATGGGTGGGGGGAGGTGGGGAGGGGGGAGGGGGAGAGGCGGGGAGGTGGGGAGGGGGAGGCGGGGGAGGGGGAGGGCGATGGGTGGGGGGAGGTGGGGAGGGGGGAGGGGGAGGGTGGGGGAAGAGGGGGGAGGCGGGGAGGGGGGGAGGGGGACAGAAGAGGAGAAAAGTGTAGGTCGGCAACAGCACATTTGAAAGTCTCTGCATCTGTTAACAGTTTTGTAACAGATGGACAGATCGTGATTACTGCAAATTATTTTTTGCTACTGAGAATGAAGTGTGAGGCTTAAAATAAATTATTTTTTCACAAAGGTTGTGGTTCAGAGAGATTAATACCCCTCCCTCTACAATAAAATGAAAGCCTCTTGCACAATCAACATTAAAATCTGCCCCTCGTCCACAAAGACCAATGATCTAGAGCAACCTGCAACACCCCACAATCAGGGACCATAAGAATAAGAGGGAGGGGGGGGAGTGTGGTGGAGGGGGAGGGAGCGAGTGTGGTGGAGGGGGAGGGAGCGAGTGTGGTGGAGGGGGAGGGGAGCGAGTGTGGTGGAGGGGGAGGGAGCGAGTGTGGTGGGAGGGGGAGGGAGCGAGTGTGGTGGAGGGGGAGGGAGCGAGTGTGGTGGAGGGGGAGGGAGCGAGTGTGGTGGAGGGGGAGGGAGCGAGTGTGGTGGAGGGGGAGGGAGCGAGTGTGGGTGGAGGGGGAGGGGAGCGAGTGTGGTGGAGGGGGAGGGAGCGAGTGTGGTGGAGGGGGGAGGGAGCGAGTGTGGTGGAGGGGGAGGGAGCGAGTGTGGTGGAGGGGGGAGGGAGCGAGTGTGGTGGAGGGGGGAGGGAGGGAGTGTGGTGGAGGGGGGAGGGGAGCGAGTGTGGTGGAGGTGGAGGGAGGGAGTGGGGTGGAGGGGGAGGGGAGCGAGTGTGGTGGAAGGGGAGGGAGCGAGTGTGGTGGAGGGGGAGGGTGCGAGTGTGGTGGAGGGGGAGGGAGCGAGTGTGGTGGAGGGGGGAGGGTGCGAGTGTGGTGGAGGGGGGAGGGGAGCGAGTGTGGTGGAGGGGGAGGGGAGGGAGGGAGTGTGGTGGAGGGGGAGGGAGGGTGTGTGGTGGAGGGGGGGAGGGAGGGTGTGTGGTGGAGGGGGAGGGAGGCGAGTGTGGTGGAGGGGGGAGGGGAGCGAGAGTGGTGGAGGGGGAGGGGAGCGAGTGTGGTGGAGGGGGAGGGAGCGAGTGTGGTGGAGGGGGAAGGAGGGAGGACAACGGAGGGAGTGAGGGGAGGGGGGGGCAATGTGATGGAGGGTGATGGAAGGGAGAGGGAAGGAGGTGGGAGAGGGGAGGGGGGAATGGTGATGGAGGGTGAGGAAGAGAGGGGTGATAGAGGGGGGAAGGGGTTGCAGAAGGGGGGAGGGGGGTGGGAGGATGATGGAGGGAGGGGAGGGTAAAGATGGTAGGGAGGGCGATGGACGGGGGTGGGGGAGTCGGTGGTGAAGGGGGGGGAGGGGGGGGAGGGGCAAGGGGAGAGGGGGCCGGTGATGGAGGGGGGAGCAAGAGGGGGCGGTGAGGGAGGCTGATGATGGGGGGGGAGGGGACGGGGGAGGGAGGGAGGGGGCGCAGGGCGAGGGTGAGGGGAGGGACGCAGGGTGAGGGTGAGGGAGGGATGCAGGGGCGAGAGTGAGGGGAGGGACGCAGGGCGAGGGTGAGGGAGGGGACGCAGGGCGGAGGGGTGAGGGAGGGACGCAGGGCGAGGGTGAGGGAGGGACGCAGGGCGAGGGAGGGATGGATGGAGCGTGAGGGGAGGGGGGAGGGTGGGAGGGATGGAGACGGAGAGTGGATGGACGTGTCTAATCTCAGCCATGATAAACCCAGTGACTCCTGCACCTTTGTCAGTGTCACGACAGCCGCATGGACAGGAACGTGTTCACCGGGCTGGGGGGGGGTGGGGGGAGACAGGACGTGTTCACCGGGCTGGGGGTGGGGGGGAGACAGGAGGTGTTCACCGGGCTGGGGGTGGGGGGGGGGGAGGTGTGTGTGTGTGTTCAGGGTAAAGGTTTCAGAGGACAGCTGGTGAAGGCTTGTGAAACAGCCACTAGCACCATGAGCTGTGTCACAAGGTTACACGTACACGCGTGCCCACACACGCGCACCCCCCCCACCACACACGCGCACCCCCCCACCACACACGCGCACCCCCCCCACCACACACGCGCACCCCCCCCACCACACACACACACACACACACACACACACCCAGTGAACAACTTGTATCTGATGCATTTCCTGTTTACTTCGCCTTCCTTCCCCTTGCTAAAGTTTTGTATCAGTATTTTTGTTTAGAATGTGTGCTGCGGGCACATATTCACAAGTCAATTCAGTCTCCCTCAAAAATCACTCCACCAAGATCCTCATCTCCAGATGTGGAGAAGGAAGTCATGAATTTTATACAAAAAATAACAACGGAATGCACCTTGAAGTGGAGGTGACAGTGTACCTGGCATGACTGATGAAGCAATGCCTCGCCCTCCAACCCCTGCTGCACACAAACACTCCCATTCAGTCAGAGATTTTTATTATTTGAAGATGCCACTACGGTTTGAAAGCTGATGAGCAAGTTGCGACACAGCTAGGAACACAGTGCCCAGAAACCAGGAGAAAAAGGGACTCGGGCGCTCTCTGCAAGCAGAGAAATGGGATGTGGAAACACGGATAATCCTTCTTTCAGCCTGTAGCTTGCTGGTGTTAAGGAACTGCCGGAATCCTGTTCTGGTCTCCGTATTTAAGGAAAGATTTGCTTGCATTGCAATGCTCCTGGGACGAGGGACATTTTTTCTTTCAAGGGATGTGGACGCGGCTGGCAAGGCCAGCATTTGTTACCCTTCCCTAACTGCCCCTGAACTGAGTGCCTTGCTCAGCCATTTGAGAGGGCAGTTAAGAGTCACCCAGGTTGCTGTGGGCCTGGAGTCACAGGCAGATCAGACGTGATAAGGACAACAGTTTTTCTTCCTTCCAGATGGGTTTTTACAACAATTGATGATAGTTTCATGGTCACCATTACTGAGACTAGCTTTCAATTCCAGATTTATTAATTGGGGTTTGAACCCGTGTCCCTCAGGATTACCAGTCCAATGACATTACCACTATGCCACTATCCCCCCCCCCCCCACCCCCTCAGAGGCTGAGTGAACTGGGTTTCTCTTCTCTGGAGTTTAGAAGAATAAGAAAAGCTACAGGATTCTGAAGGGGCTGTGACAGGGTGGACGCTGGGAGATTGTTCCCGCTGCTCGGGGAGTCTCAAACACAGGGGCCCAGTCTCAGGGTTAAGGGGCCGATCCTTTGGGACTGAGAGCAGAGAAACTACTTCAAAGGGTTGTGAATCTTTGGAATTCTCTGCCCCAGAGGGTTGTGAATGCTCCAGCGTTGAATACATTTAAGGATGAGAGACAGATAGATTTTTGGTGCCTAGGGAATTAAGGGCTTATGGGGAGCGGACAGGAAAGTGGAGTTAAAGCCCAAGATCAGCGATGATGGTGCTGAATGGTGGAGCTGGCTCAGTGGGCCGTCTGATCCACTCCTGCTGCTGTTTCTTGCCTTGAGTTTTTCAGATATTAGCTGTCAATGCCGGGCAGCAAGATTGGAGGCGAGCCCATAACTCCACAGCAAGCTCACTGAATTCCACTGACCTCGACGCTGATGATAAACCATTTCCAGGCACACAGGTTTCAGCTAGCCCATCTTTGTATCATCCTGTCAAGCGCACATTAACCTGAGCCTGTGTTTTCTGCTAAGTTCTACCTTGCTAACTTTATTTCAAGCTTTTCGAGTGTCACACTGCAAGTAGGAAGACAAGTCTCTTCCGCCTTGATTCCTGTCCGCAGGATGAATGCTCAGCTGTGTCCCCTCCACAGCTCAATCTCTGAACAGCAGTCTAATGCTAGATGGCCGAAAATAGAATAGTCCTATTTGACCCAGGGCTTTGCTCACTTGTTTGCTCTGTTTCACAGTTTCAAGGACACACATCAAGGACCCTATAAGGAAGCAACTGCACTCTGGGCATAAACATGGGAACACACACAAACCTCCTGGTACCAAATAAATTTCTCAAAGTTTTACAAAACTCAACAGCAGATAACTGGTTCGAGGAAAATTTACAAAGCTTTAAAGCAGATGAGGTGTCTGATTAACCAGAGGACACTGATTTAAGGTGAAGCAGCAAAGGTGACGTTTTCACAGGGCGCGTGGTTAGGATCTGGAATGGACAGCCTGAGAACGTGAGAGAGGCAGCTTCAATCATTGCTTTCAATAGGGAATTAGGCAATTATCTGTAAAGATTTGCAAGGCTACAGGGAAAAGGCAGGGATGTGCAACCAGCTGCTGAGTTGCACTGGCCGAGAACTAGCACACACATAACGGGCTGAATGGGCTCCTTCTGTGCTGGAACCATTCAATGAGGTAATATCAAATGGGAACAAAGCTTCAGGCATTTGGCTCCAGGATAGCCCCTGAAATTGTTTATGCAAAAACATTCCTCCCTTTCAAAAACAGAAATAGCTGGAAAACCTCAGCAGGTCTGACAGCATCAGCGGAGAGGAACACAGTTAACGCTTCGAGTCCGTCTGACTCTTCAACATTCCTCTCTTTCCTGTCTCAGGCGCTGACCCCCGGCTGTGTGACAACAGTCCACCTCACGCGTATCACACCCAAATCTACACAAGCTGGGAAACTAAGTACCAGTGGCATTGAAGACCACCCTCACAGAACACCCACAAACATACAACCCAACAAGAGGCAAATCAGATGGGGAAAAAAGGCCTGGGTGATGGTCCCCTCCCCAGGCCAGGGTCATTCAGGCCAAGTGTAAACTTCCAACACCAGCCCCCTCTCCACCCCCACTACCCTCGCCCCAACCCGGGGCCAACCCAGTCTGAAGTCTCTGTTCTACATCACCTGGTGAATCCATCCAGCGAACCAACCCGAGAGTTGGGATTTATAGAGCTCAGAGGGAAAATGCAAAAAGATTCAAGAGGCAATTTGGGCCACTTCTCCATTCAGAATAAACTCCATCCTCACATCCCAGCCCAAAATACTCCACACGCTTACCTCTCCAGAAAATGAAAGTGTGTTCTAGTATGAGTTAAATGTATTTATCACTAATACTAATTCATTCCTGGTCCCACTTTGCTGCAGTATTATCCTGGACTAATGATTGCATCAGGCCAATACCAGGGTCAGGAGATTGCAGGAGTGAATACACAAGGGAGGCACTTGCAAGATATTCTCCAAAGCAGCACCTTCCAAACCCATGACCAGTACCATCTAGAAGGACAAGGGCAGCAGATAGATGGGAACACCAAGACCTGGAAGTTCCCCTCCAAGTCACTCACCATCCTGACTTGGAAATATATCACCGTTCCTTCACTGTCACTGGGTCAAAATCCTGGAACTCCCTCCCTAACAGCACTGTGGGTGTACCTACACCACATGGACTGCAGCGGTTCAAGAAAGCAGCTCATCACCACCTACTTAAGGGCAATAAATGCTGGGCCAGCCAGCGAAGCCCACATCCCGTGAATGAATAAAAAAATTCAAGCATTTATGAACTATTGTAGCTGCAGATAAGGAGGAAACAGGGGAAACGCAACATCGATTGTTAAAAATGATGCAGGGAAAAGGCAGTCTTGTTTCAAATCTCCCCACGCTTCACTAAAACGGGGGCTCTCCAGCTAACCAGAAGCAAGTTTCCACTGGTTTCAGCCAGTATTCACAGCCTGGCCTAGCCAGGCAAGACATCCAACTGAGAGAGGAGGGGGATCACGATGGAACCTAACTCTATCCTTTCTCATATGTCTGGATTGGACATCTATCTAACACAGAGACACTGAGGTTCAGGCTGCCAAGTCAGTACAAACCAGGGAACCAAACCCGAGATCTTCCAGCTTCACCCGCCAGTGGGGGTAATGTCACAGAGAGGGGCACCTATTCACCTATAGCTGTAACATGCTGCTCTCCTTGCAACTTCAGTTGGCACTCTCACCTCTAAATCACAAGGTTTCGGGCTCAAGTCCCGCTCGGGGCTTGAGTAGAAAGATCAAGTCTGACACTCCGATGCAGGACTGAGGGAGTGCCGCACTGTCAGAGGTTCCATCTTTCAGGATGAGATGTTAAACTGAGGCCCCATCACCTGGCTCAGGTGGGTGTAAAGATCCCATGTCACATAAAGCATATGATCCAGTCATTAATACATTGCTGTGGGAGCTTGCTGTGCGCAAACTGGCTGCTGTGTTTCCTACATCACCACAGTGGCTACACGACATAATGCACTTCTTTGGCTGCAGATGTCTAGTAATTGTAAAATGCACTAAGTAGATGCAAGCCATTTCTCTTTTCAATCAGCGGCTAGCATTGTGAGAAGTCAGTATCCCAGCATCTCTCAGCCAGGCCTGGGCCAGTCATCATCATGGTGACCCAGCACAAGCATGGGGCAAACCAGCACACTGCATATAAGGTCAGACTTCTGCCTGCTTTCCCTGCACTCACCATTTTCTCCATAGTGTCATCCATGTTGACTGACTGTCTGCACCCACTGGGGGGGCTGGGGCAGAGGAAGCCAGGGTGTTGGCGAAGGGAGCATCTAGGGAGTCAGGAGCAGGCAGTGGGGGCAGGGGAGAGCCAGGATTGAGGGGTGTTGTGGGAAAGACTGTGATTTCCGCCCCCCCCCCCCCCCCCCACCCCCTGCACCAGACAATGGCCTGTCAACACACGAAAAGGTGCACGTGAATTACTGGGGCTTGAGGTACCCAAGGCTTCCCATGGATCAGATCCCCATCAGGAATTAACACTTCAGAATTGGCACCACTGAACATTGTGGTGGATTCACAGAGACAGTAACACAATGGGGTAAGACCAACAGGAGCTGTATCCACCCCACTGTAACAGGTGGCTCTGTTCATTGCTGCTACACACTGGGCAGTAATTAAACTCAGGATATTGAGCTCTCCTTCTCAGTCCAACTAAAGTTCCACCTCATACAGTCACAAACAGAAATCGGAAATCAGCCAGGGGGAAAAAGACTAGCAAATAACTGTCTGCAGTTTAAGAGATTTTCAAGCAGAGGGCACAGATACCTGGCCCCAAGCCTCCCCCTATCATCTTCACCCCCTTCTCCTGCCCCTCCCTCACTACCCCCTGTCAACACCCATCGCGTTCTCTCGCCACCCCCCCCATCACAATCTCTCAGCCCACCAACCCAATTTGGAGTCCATGCTTCCCTGCAGCAGATGACACTTTCAGCCCTGACTGCAGTAAAAGCTCGTACACCGAGTCCCACGGTATTCACGGTTCAGTGGCTCACTTCCAAATTGGTGTATGATGGGATGGCGAGTGGAGGTGGGGCAAAGGAGGCAAGACAGGCCTTCTTGGAGTAGGGGGGGGCGAAAACACACTGTGCGAGTGCCCTCAACACCAAGCAGCAGCCCCACCGAGGGGCAGGCATGGGACAAGGTACTTGGATCTGTAAAGCAACAACTGCTCACAGCCAGAAAATAATGAAATGGCCAAAGAGGGTGAAGGCAAAAGGCCTGGGTGATTAAAACACAAAATCACTTCCTCCTCGATATCAAGTCTCAGAGAGGCTCGGGATCTCACTGCCAAGCTTGGCAAGTTCCTCCCAAAGGTGGGTGTCAATGGAGGGAAGGCCACAGAGCACTGAACTGAGAGAGAGGCCTTCAAAACACTGTAAATAGCTTTCCAGCATTTAAGGAACCCTGGACCCTACCTTCATCTCT
Source organism: Isurus oxyrinchus (assembly GCA_026770705.1). Classification (NCBI taxonomy): domain Eukaryota; kingdom Metazoa; phylum Chordata; class Chondrichthyes; order Lamniformes; family Lamnidae; genus Isurus; species Isurus oxyrinchus. Next base: position 14,840,047 of record JANJGN010000037.1, read on the forward strand.
GTCCGCCGGTCTCTCTCACCCCTGGTGGACTTTAAGACAAGGGCTAGTTACACAACAGCAGAGTAAATGTTTACTGTTGAGGTGGAACAACCTGGAATTGCACAGCAGTTGAAAGCAGCCCCACCCCAGTTAGGCAGCGTAATCAGACAGGTAAAGTACTGGCTACTGCCCTTAAAAGGTGCGGCCCTCCTCAGAAGATTGCATGTTAACACTCTGTCTTCAGGTGCAGGAAGCACAAAAGGCCCAGAAACCAACACTGAAATTCCATTTCACCGCCAGCAAAGGGTTCAGGTTACCGGGAAATGAGTGAGGGTTTCACCACACTTGTGAAAGATGAGAGGCATCAATGGGGTTTCAGTCCCAGCCACAAACGGCTCTGAAAGGTTTGTCAATTCTCATGTGTCACAAGGGGTCAGGGCTGAAGCTCAGCATCGTGACAACACGCGCTCGGAGCTCTGGAGATTGTGAGCAGTGATAAGCTCAGAGAACAGTGTACACTGTGTGCTGTACATGCTATAAAGACAGTCAAGGAAGTGCCAAAAGTCCAACTTAGACCTTCCAGAGTGTTCAAACTCTGAGAAAGGATGGTATGTGTAACACACTGCCACCAAGCAGAGTCAGAGAGGCAATACAGGGGGAGCACCGCACCATCGGGGGGACAGTACAGAGGGAGCACCGCACCGTCAGAGGGACAGTACAGAGGGAGCACCGCACCATCAGAGGGACAGTACAGAGGGAGCACCGCACCGTCAGAGGGACAGTACAGAGGGAGCACCGCACCGTCAGAGGGACAGTACAGAGGGAGCACCGCACCGTCAGAGGGACAGTACAGAGGGAGCACCGCAACGTCAGAGGGAGAGTACAGAGGGAGCACCGCACCGTCAGAGGGACAGTACAGAGGGAGCACCGCACCATTGGGGGGGGGCAGTATACTGGGAGTGCTACACCAAAGGTGGAGTTTGGGGAGTGCTGCACCAAAGAGTGAGTACAGGGCGAGTGCTACATCGTAAGGAGGGGAGGGGGAGGGTAGCTGCACTGTTGGAGAGGCCGTGCGTGGAGTGCCAAGACCTGACTTGATATGAGGTGGGCAGTGCAGGATGGGGAAGCAGCAGCACACCAGAAATTACTCCTGTAAGATGAGACATGAACCTGATGTGAAATACCTTGTATTACTAATCCTACACAATGTAGTGGGAGGAGGAGGCAGCCAAATAGACCTGCTCTGTCTGTGCTGGCTCTTTGAATGAACTAGTCCCACTCTTCTGCACTTTCCCCAAGGCCCTGTAATACTTTTTCACTTCAACTATACATCCAATTCTCTTTAGAAAATAGGTACTGAATGCAAAATAGCAAGAGACGCTGAAGGAAAGCAAAAAGCACACTGAGGCCAGGCAGCAGATTCAGACAGCACATTACAGTACTGACCCCTGGCAACTTACTCAGGCAGCAGATTCAGACAGCACATTACAGTACTGACCCCTGGCAACTTACTCAGGCAGCAGATTCAGACAGCACATTACAGTACTGACCCCTGGCAACTTACCCAGGCAGCCGATTCAGACAGCACATTACAGCACTGACCCCTGGCAAGTTAGCCAGGCAGCAGATTCAGATAGCACATTACAGCACTGACCCCTGGCAACTTACCCAGGCAGCAGATTCAGATAGCACATTACAGCACTGACCCCTGGCAACTTACCCAGGCAGCCGATTCAGACAGCACATTACAGCACTGACCCCTGGCAACTTACCCAGGCAGCAGATTCAGATAGCACATTACAGCACTGACCCCTGGCAACTTACCCAGGCAGCAGATTCAGATAGCACATTACAGCACTGACCCCTGGCAACTTACCCAGGCAGCAGATTCAGATAGCACATTACAGCACTGACCCCTGGCAACTTACCCAGGCAGCAGATTCAGACAGCACATTACAGTAATGACCCCTGGCAACTTACCCAGGCAGCAGATTCAGACAGCACATTACAGCACTGACCCCTGGCAAGTTAGCCAGGCAGCAGATTCAGACAGCACATTACAGCACTGACCCCTGGCAACTTACCCAGGCAGCAGATTCAGATAGCACATTACAGCACTGACCCCTGGCAACTTACCCAGGCAGCCGATTCAGACAGCACATTACAGCACTGACCCCTGGCAACTTACCCAGGCAGCAGATTCAGATAGCACATTACAGCACTGACCCCTGGCAACTTACCCAGGCAGCAGATTCAGACAGCACATTACAGTAATGACCCCTGGCAACTTACCCAGGCAGCCGATTCAGACAGCACATTACAGCACTGACCCCTGGCAAGTTAGCCAGGCAGCAGATTCAGACAGCACATTACAGCACTGACCCCTGGCAACTTACCCAGGCAGCAGATTCAGATAGCACATTACAGCACTGACCCCTGGCAACTTACCCAGGCAGCAGATTCAGACAGCACATTACAGTAATGACCCCTGGCAACTTACCCAGGCAGCCGATTCAGACAGCACATTACAGCACTGACCCCTGGCAACTTACTCAGGCAGCAGATTCAGACAGCACATTACAGTAATGACCCCTGGCAACTTACCCAGGCAGCCGATTCAGACAGCACATTACAGCACTGACCCCTGGCAACTTACCCAGGGGCCTTTAGATAACAGATATTTAATACTCATGTTAATGTGCTGGGGGTTGGGGGAAAGAGATCTTCCTCTAACTTCCCCATTAAACTTTATACATATATTATATATAAAATACATATGTATCTATCAAAGGCTTAGCAGTTTTCCAGAATTGAAGCTGAATGCTCTATCACCGACTTGTCAATGGGTGTCAATCATTGTTTATGTTTGTTGAAGGCAAGTAGCCAAACAGCCTAGTGTTCCTCAGTGCTTTGATTATCAGAGGGATAGCTATTTCTTCCAGCTTCCCTCCTCTACACTTCCACTGAACACCAGCTTCTGTCACTGGGAATGGTGCTTTGTAGCTGCCCTAACTCAGAGGCCTACTATAGACGCCCAGACGTTTGTCAACTCACCACAAAGTCAGGGTGACGGCGCTGTGTGGGGTCAGGGTGACGGCGCTGTGTGGGGTCAGGGTGACGGCGCTGTGTGGGGTCAGGGTGACGGCGCTGTGTGGGGTCAGGGTGACGGCGCTGTGTGGGGTCAGGGTGACGGCGCTGTGTGGGGTCAGCGTGACGGCGCTGTGTGGGGTCAGCGTGACGGCGCTGTGTGGGGTCAGCGTGACGGCGCTGTGTGGGGTCAGCGTGACGGCGCTGTGTGGGGTCAGCGTGACGGCGCTGTGTGGGGTCAGGGTGACGGCGCTGTGTGGGGTCAGGGTGACGGCGCTGTGTGGGGTCAGGGTGACGGCGCTGTGTGGGGTCAGGGTGATTAAGTGTGATCGAGGTGAACATTAAGAAGTCCCCTTGAATGATTCACTGAAACAAGGAACCCTGCTTGGGGCTGCAGAGCCAGGATCAGCATTCAGAAAACTACAAGAGCAACTTCTCTCCTTTCAAGTTTCTGTGCAAATCAAACTGGCTCAGGGAGAGGAGCCAAGGGAACAGCCACACACACAGACTCAACTGCATTTATATAGCACCTTCCACCACCACAGGGCATCTCAAAGTGTCAAACAGATTTTGAAGTACCTTTGGAGTGTGTTCATTGCTGTAATGTAAGAAAGGGCAGCAGCAATTCAGCATCTCCCAGGAACAGGAATGAGACAAACCAGATGATGTGAACTTGATAGGTTCGGTTCAGTGAAGAATACTGGCTAGGGCGCCGGGGGATCTCTGCTCTTCCAACAATGTCACGGGATATTCACCACCCGCTGAATAGGCGGATAGGGTGCAATGTCCTCTCTGAAGGACAGGAACTCCAACAATGTAGCACTCCCACAGTGCTGCACTGAGGGGGTCAGGCTGTGCTCAAGTCCTGGTGTAGGTCCTGAACCCACAAGCTCCAAACCCAGAGCTGAAAGTGCTGCAAAGAAAGACTTGCTGACTTGGATCTTTGGCCAATGAATCCAGTTGGGACTGGCTGCATGGACGTGTCTGTTGTCTGGTGGGTGCATGATGGTCCGCTCCCAATGCAGGTGCCTTGCGGGGCTGACAGCACACCAAGGTAACCCTGCCTGATCCAAGGTTAGTGACCTGGTCTTGGACTGGCCCTGTTACTGGCTGCACAAGAGATCCAGAGCAAGCTGCAACACCATCACATCAAGGCCAGCTCAGAAAAAGCCCTGTGGAGTTCTTGGTTCAGGAGAGAAGGGCACAGATATCTCCGTCAAGGTTAGCTGGGCGTCGGGTGTGGAGTGGAGATTTGCTCAGTGCCGGATATATTGGCGAGATTGAAGTTCAGGTACAATACCTGGGCAAATCTGAAGCTCAGCTCAGAGCTGGAAGAGGCAGGCGAGGCCAGAGGGGGCAGGCGAGGCCAGAGGGGGCAGGCGAGGCCAGAGGGGGCAGGCGAGGCCAGAGGGGGCAGGCGAGGCCAGAGGAGGCAGGCGAGGCCAGAGGAGGCAGGCGAGGCCAGAGGAGACAGGCGAGGCCAGAGGAGGCAGGCCAGAGGGCGGCGGGAGGCAGTGGGTCAGGTGGTAAGGGCTCCTCCTTTCAGTTGCTATGCAGTGAGCCTCCGGCCACGTGTAGGTCAGTCAAGGTATCTTGCGATGCACTTTACAGCCAAATAGTTTTGAGGTAACAGGAAAGTACTAATATTCATGGAACAGACAGCAGCTTGAAGAGGGGAAGGATAAACAAAAACTGGAAGAGGATGGGAATACAAAATGCATTTGAAGATTTAATTGGATGATGACAGTAAACAAAGAACATTCAGAACTGAATGTCACCATCACAACATAAATCCATCAGGCTGATGCTTCATTCCAGCGTCGATCCCAAAATAACCCAACCTTGGGTTAGACAGGAACAGCCACTTCTCTTCAATTGGAAACTATGCAGATAGCTCACTGAGCTACACGGCCCAATCCTCTACTTCCAAAGCAAACACTTTTTGCAAAGCTCTTCCTTGGGAACATACACAGAGGGAGCCCCCAGTGACAGGGCAGCTCACAGACACAAAATCATAGCAGCAGCCCCACACTGACCCAGGCATGCAATCAGCCATGAGAGTAATACAACAGTTACAGTACAGGAGGCCATTCGGCCTGACTTGTCTGTGTCAGTTCCCTACAAAAGCAACCCACCTAGTGCCACACCCCTGCCCTTTCCCTGTAGCTCTGCAAATCTTTCTCCAGATAATGAAAGCCATTAGTTTGAAATCAGGTCAGGAGAGATAGTTACACACAAAGAGGGTGTGAGAACAGTGCAGGAGAAGCGTGGGCTGGTAAAATCCTCTAACAGAAATGCAGTAACTTGCCCCAGCAGCTCAGAGTATAAAGTGGGCAAATATGAAATCGTTCATTTTGGCAGGAAGAATAAAAAAGATTATTTAAATGGTGAGAGATTGAGGAGCTCTGAGACTGAGAGGGATCTGGGTGTCCTAGTGCATGAATCACAAAAGGTTAGTATACAGGTACAGCAGGGAATGAGGAAAGCTAATCGAATGTTATCGTTTATTGTGAGGGGAATTGAATACAAAAGTAGGGAGGTTATACTACAGTTATACAGGGCATTGGTGAGAGCACATCTGGAGTATTGTGTACAGTACTGGTCTCCTTATTAAAGGAAGGATCTAAATACATCAGTTCAGGGGAGGTTTATCAGACTCATACCAGGAATGGGTGGGCTGTCTCATGAGGAAAGATTGGACAGGTTAGGCTTGTATCCACTGGAGTTTAGAAGAGTAAGAGGAGAGTTGATTGAAACCTTTAAGATCCTGAGGGGTCTTGACAGGGTGGTTGTGGAGAAGATGTTTCCTCTTGTGGGAGAATCTAAAACTAGGGTAAACTGTTTAAAAATAAGGGGTCACTCATTTAAGACAAAAATGAGGAGAATTTCTTTCTCCCAGAGGGTTGAGAGTCTCTGGAACTCACTTCCTGAAAAGGTGGTGGAAGCAGAGTCTTTGAATATTGTTAAGGCAGAGTTAGATAGATTCATGATTAACAAGGGGGTGAAAGGTTATCAGGGGTAGGCAGGGATGTGGGGTTGAGGTTACAGTCAGATCAGCCATGATCTTATTGAATGGCAGAGCAGGCTCGAGGGGCCGAATGGCCTATTCCTGCTGCGAATTCGTATGGACCATGCTTGGTGCCACATTTGGACCCCGATCTGTACTGAGTTGCCAGCTGTGGGGGGACAGTGGTTGGGAGCACTACAGTTAGATTCAGTGTCCCCATTCCTGATCTATATTCCATGACTTTCCCACTGGAAGCCCTCGACCATGCTCTCAGGTAGCATTTGTCCGAGCTGTGGATAGTCTCCACAACAGGATGTCCCACTGCCAATGCTCCCCCAAATGGTGTCAGGGTGACTGCTGAGCATCAGAGACACAATCCCACAGATTAAGCCAACACTTTTAGCAGATGAGAGGGAGGGGGAGAGAGGAGGGGGAACATGGGGAACCTAAGCAGCTGGAAAGTTTAAAGTAAACCTGATGAAGGTCTTGTGAAACCTTTCCCTTCCAGCAATACAACAGAGTATGGTGCAGAACTGGGCTCCCAAGTTCAAATCCACTCCTTTACACGCAGAGGGAGTACTCCTTGCTACCTCCTTTACACCATCTTGTTAACAATAACGACAAACAGCACCATTCCACAGTTAGCAACCAACCTCCCCTGACAGCTCCGACACGGGCAGAGTCAGACCCAAGGGCCGTCTAAGAACATGGAGCACACTACCACAGGAAACAGCCTGGATGACTTCCACAGGAAACCAGGCCCTGACATAAGAAGAGGGAATAGAAAGATATGTGGCAAGGTTGAGATGAGATGCAGCATGTGGAATGGGAGGAGACGTGTGCGCTGGTGTTTGAACTACACAGAATGAAATGAAAGCAAACTACTGCGGCTGCTGGAAACCTGAAACAAAAAACAGAAAATGCTGCAAAAGCTCAGCAGGGCCGGCAGCGTCAGTGGGGAGAGAAACAGTTAACGTTTCCATTGCATGTGACTTCTTCAGAGCTGGAGGGAGGTAGAAATGAAGGAGTGTGATGGGTTTATGCTGCTGAAAGTGCTGGTGGGGGGGAACAGAATATAAGGTCAGGGCACCAGCACAGACTATTTCAACCGGCTGAATGGCCTGTTTCTGTGCTCTGCATTCTATATAATTTAAGTCATGTAGAGTCCGAGGACAGTGGCTATTCGGACATGTGTCTGCAATAACATCGGTCAAGGAGCATCACAGGAAACAAAAGTGCTTCCTGTGCCACTAATGCAGGACAGTGTCACTACAGCGTGACATTTTTACACAGGCTGTTTGCATTATAAATGTCTGCCTCCACAATTCTAATGGAAATGTGAGACTGTTAAGATACAGTGACCAGTCCCAGAGTCAAAGAGCTCCCTTTCCACTGTCCTGGGAAACTGTTCTTGTCTGGTTGGCTGTTAGGAACAGGGGGTCATAGAGTCATCTCATCAGCCCATCATTTGTTGTATAACCAGGACCAATCCTCTTCAAATCTCCTGGCCCAGGAAATGCAAACAGGGCTGACTTACTGGGGCTTTCGGTGGCCCCATCAGCAACAGTGCAGACATCCCAGCTACATACCAGGGAAGGGGTTTTCCCACACTAAAACTGAACTCTTCAAATAAACAGGCAGAGGGGTCTACCACACAGGAACACCCCCCCCCCCCCACACACACACACAGGCCACCCCTCCCACCACACACACACACACACACACACACACACACACAGCCCCCCGCCCTCCCACCACACACACACACACACAGGCCACCCCCCCCCCCCCCCAACACACACACACACACACACACACACACACACACACACACACACACACACACACACACACACACCGCCCCCTCCCACCACACACACACACAGCCCCCCCCTCCCACCACACCCACACACACACACAGGCACCCCCCCCTCCCACCACACACACACACACACACACACCACCCCACCCCCCTCCCACCACACACACACACACACACACACACACACAGGCACCCCGCCTCCCACCACACACACGGGCCCCCCCCTCCCATCACACACACACACACGGGCCCCCCCTCCTCCCACCACACACACAGGCGCCCCTCCCTCCCACCACCCACACACACACACACACACACACACACACACACACACACACACACACACACACAGGCGCCCCCCCCCCCCCCCTCCCACCACACACACAGGCACCCCCCCTCCCACCACACACACACACACACACAGGCCCCCCCTCCCACCACACACACACACACACACAGGCACCCCCCCCCTCCCACCACACACACAGGCCCCCCCTCCCACCACACACACACACAGGCACCCCCCCCTCCCACCACACACACAGGCCCCCCCTCCCACCACACACACACACACACACACACAGGCCCCCCCCTCCCACCACACACACAGGCCCCCCCCTCCCACCACACACACACACACACACACGCACAGGCCCCCCCCTCCCACCACACACACACACACACACACACACACACACAGGCCCCCCCCTCCCACCACACACACAGGCCCCCCCTCCCACCACACACACACACAAACACACAGACCTCCCCCTCCCACCACACACACACAGGCCCCCCCCCCCAACACACACACAGGCCCCCCTCCCACCACACACATACACAGGCCCCCCTCCCACCACACACACACACAGGGCCCCCTCCCACCACACACACACACACACACACACACACACACACAGGCCCAGAATGGTTAATGTGTTTTAGTCAGTGTACATCAGCCTTCAGAAATATCACTGATGTACTGCTTTCAACTCCTCTGTAGACCACAATAACACATCACTCACATCCTGGGTTTGAGAAAAGGAGTTTGTACATCCGGCCTGGGTGAGATTGAGATTGTCATATAACAAAGCTAAAATTAGGGGGTTGTTTTTGGAGCTGGTCTCGGTTGAGGCTTGAGCTCCTCACCAGCCAGAGCCCCTGTCCATAAATCACTGACTGGGTTTCTGCAGAATGGAATATTACAGGGAGGGGAAGCACAACAGCAACAAGGATGCAGAAGGGACAGTGGAGCTGGCATCATTCAGCCCTATTCCACACACTCCAGGCAGATCTCCACTGCTTCTGAAATGTAGCAGGATGATCATTAGTCTGCACTTAACAGGAGATGAGATCCCCCATTGTACAGAGAACATTGACTTGGAGGAGAAACCGGGCCAAAGGCTAAAGACTAATTTGGCATTCAAGCAACGTGCAACGGAATAACTGCAGCCTCAAAGACTTGCCTTTATACAGCATCTTTTAAGTCCTCAGGACATCCCAAAATGCCTTACAGCCGATGAAGTCCTTTTTGAAGTGTAATGAAGGAAATGTGGCAGCCAGCTTGTACAAAGCAAGATCCCACAAACAGGACAATGACGAGATAATCTGCTTTAATGATGTTGCTTGGGGGATAAATGTCATCCAGGGCACCAAGGGGAACTGCCCTGCCTGTCTGTGAAGCAGAGGAGCTCCAATCTATAATCTCCTGAAAATTACTGAACAATGGCCAACACCGATTAGGTGGAAACCTCGGTGCCTCACACAGGCAGGAGAAGTCTACCTCGACAACAGCTGGAAATCTAGCACCAGTGACTAGATCTCATAGCAACTATCACATTCATTACGCAGGTTCATCTGCCTTCCAACTGCACATGAAAACACAACTGATGCCTGGAGTGCAGCTTGTGGTATCTCGAGCATCTTGTCCAACTGACCAGCCTTGTGGACTGCAAAGGACTGACACATATTTCACCAAGTGGACACAGCTCGGATGAGGCCAGGTCCTGTCCACACCGACATTCACACTCCCTAATTTTCCACCAGCAGCTGTCGGACAGCGATCAGGAGAGGGAACCCAGTGTAAGACCTCGGGAAATCACCGAAGCCATTGGTCCCCCCCACCGCCCATCCACTGGTTAAGGTCACCTAACTCAGAATAGAAACTGGGGCACCTTCCTGCCCCCTATAACAGAAACTCAATTACCTGCCAAACCATCAGGAGTGCTGTATTTTTACATCCAGTCAGGCAATTCTCACTGCATCAGTCATGTGCCCATCAACTGATCAGAATCTGTCATCAATGAAAGGTAATGAAAGCTGGTCTGGTTCATGAACCAGCTGCTAGCAGCAGCACAGAGAGTGGGGCACAGCTCGAATACAATGGGTTTGTGTCCTGCAGACAATGATGTGATAACACAACACGCACACAGATGTATTTTTAGTCTTTTATAAAGTCTGACGCATGTATTAGCTGAAGAAAGAGTAACCTTTGAAAACAGACAAAACAGAGGAGCATCATGGTGAAGCCGGATTTCAGGCTGCTGTGCCTTATATAGAGATATCACCCCTGCCAGGCCTGGGAGTTTAGGCAGCAAAGACACAATTAATCAGATCAGGCATCACAGGGACAACTTACTGATTCCACAGGGGGAACATAGGAACAGAAGGAGGCCACTCAGCCCCTTGAGCCTGTTCTGCCATTCAATGAGGTCATGGTTGATCTGTGACCTAATTCCTGCCTACATCTCATTTTCCTTAATACCTTTAAATAACAGAAACCCATCAATCTCATGTTTAAAATTAACTGATTGAGCATCAACTATTGTTGTGGAAAAGCATTCCAAACTTTTACCTAATTTCACTTCTGAAAGGTCTGCCTCCATTTTCTTTAGACTATGCCTCTAGTCCCAGATTCCCCAACCAATAGAAAGAGTTTCTTGCCCATAACTTCCCCATAATATCTTGAAAACTGCGATCAAACCAACTCTAAAGCTTCTAAATTTCAGGGAATGCAACCTTAGTCTGTTCAATCTTTACTCATACACAGCATTTGTTTATCTCGAAGGGAAATTTGAGAACGCCAATTGATTTCAATGCCCTGGGGAGGAGTAACGGTTGGTTTGGTGGGGTTGGGGGCAGGGGAGAACAGGACATCTGCTCCAGATCATTATCAGTGTGGATGTCAGGGACAAAATGATCAGGCTTTGTCGCTGACAGCTCCCACAGTTGATCAGCATGAAGAGGTTTACAAGTGGATAACGAGCACTCGAGTGAGATATCAGCAGGTTGCTGTGAACTACAGCAACTCATTCCGGTGCACATCAGGAACGTGTCATTGGATCATTCACCACCAGCACATGCAGTAAGTGCTAAGGAATGCTGGAGACACACATTGCACCCTCTGCAATTCCACCCCTACAATTAAACCAATAGCCGACCTTAGCCATGGCGTTAGGTCAGATACTGGTTCCTCAGCAGTCCTGTCCTGCCTGTAACTACTCCTACCAGGTGACCTGCTGTCATGGTATGTCGCACTCTTCTGTCTTGTGCCATTCTCACACATCCACAGTCGCTCGTCTGCAACCGCTCTGTGACCCCCGTCATCCAACTACCCCCAGGTCGACCCCACTCCTGCTGCCCTCCACGTTCCCCTCTAGAAGAGATCTCTGCAGCTTTTCAGCCCTGATCAAATGGCTGGAATACTGACATTTTCTTTTCTGGATGTCACTTTTTTTTTTAAAGAGTTCTTTTACTCTTGCAACTTCAAACACCACTTCAATTGTTGTAAGCTTCCACATTTCAAAGGCTCTATTTTCTACAACAGATCTTTATTTATTGTCCAGGTTTCTGAGACACACAGAAAAGTTAACACATCCTTCATCTCCAAAATTACTTCTGGCTATCTCTATCCTTCTAATTTTGGCATCACATTGACCATCTTCTGTTATCATTTGCCCAAAATAGACAAACTTATCTACTCGTTCCAGTGTGGCACCATCCACTTCAATCAACACTCTCGCTTCCTCTAATGCATTCCTTCTAATTACCATTGTTTCGTACCTTTCTGGTGTTCACACTCAATCCATATTCTAAACTTCTAGATTTTACTTGATGATATTTGTTGAATCTCTTCGGACTCTACAAGCAGCGCTGTGCCACCTGCATACCGCAAGTTTGTTATGCTCTTGCCTTCAATTCCAGGCAGAGAGCGAGGTAATTAAATGGCAGCGCCCACAGTTAGTTGAAGATGAGTTGTTGTCATCTACACAATGGTGACCGAGTTGGGGGGGGGGATTTGAGAAAGTCACTATACAAAGGTTGAGCTGCCTCGACAGGGTTGACATGTTACAAGAGGAACGCCTTTAACACAGTACAATGCCTCAAGGCTGACCAAACATCGTCACAACAGGAAGTGGCAGCATCCACAAGCTGTTAATGATACAGAATGATGGGCAAAGGTATTTGATGGTCCACTCCGTAGTGCTGTTACTAGTTATTTGAACATTCAGCGAGTTAAACTGAAGTAAATATGACTTAATCTCATGTCACATTCTGAACTCACTGCCCAGGGTTGCTCTCAGGACATAACCACCTCCTGGAACCAGTGCAATGCACAAAGTTTTCAAAATACCTAAAGCAAGCAAGCTTGAAGGCAGAATGAGTCATTGTCAGGTTGGGTGTTCATTCACCTGTTAGGTGGACATTTCTCCCACCCACTGGGGGGGGTGCAGGAAGAGAGGGGACACCCGGGGGAAGGGGAAGGCAGCACCCGGGGGCAGGAAGGGGTGTGCCTGGGGGGCGAGGGCGGGGGGTGGGGGGGAAATATTTAAGGGAACAGGGGCCTCAGGGACTAACTGAGAAACAGTGTGAGTCTTGGGAATTTGTTATGGAGAGGGGTTTGAAGGAATGCTCTTGTCCCTGCTCATTCAGCATTGCTAAGTAGTCTGCAGTCATTGGGACTTTTTAAAAATTCATTCACAGGATGTGGGTGTCGCTGGCTAGACCATCATTTAGTGCCCATCCCTAACTGCCCTCTAGAACAGAGTGGCTTGCTATGCCATTTCTGAGGGCATTGAAGAGTCAACCACATTATTGTGCATCCTGCAATGTGGAGGTTTCTTTTTTGAAAAAGAATGCAGCTTAGTTTATATTGATGTATCCAGGATTAGGAAAGGTCCAATTGGCTCTCCACCTCCTGGGAGAAGCACTAAACTATTAAATCTTCCAGCCCTCCACACACCTACCCGAAGCCTGCCTGCTTATCGACGAGATGCTACTATCTGATGCAAACCATTACAAACGCGAGCGTTACCTCAGTGGGTCCTACACACACGCAAACTTCCCTTCTCCAAGCCCTTAACTCTCACAAGATTGCCTCTGCTGTATGGCTCCCAGAAATTTCACCCCAACAGCTATTCCTTGAACCTTGTAAATGGCTGGTCCTCATCCATGAGGCGACGCAGCTCTCTGGAGTTTGAGCTTTGACATCACGAGGGCAGTGACAGCGAGTGTGAGGGGCTGGCAATCAGCAACAGGAGCTGTGGGGGAATCCCACAGTCACAGTCCCATCCCCAGGCCAGGACACCAGCTGAAGTCAGCCAACAGTACAGGAGTTTGAACCTGAAATCAAACTGAATCTATGTAACGCAGTCCCAGGCTAGTTGGGGGTTTCAGTCTCTTGGAAGTAATGGGGAACTCTAATTTAATAACATACTATGCTACAATAACATACGCACATTTATACAGCACCTTTAAACTTGCAAAAGCATACAAGGTGTGGTGCTTTAGAGAAATCAAGCAAATATCAGCAATGCCACGTTTGAAGATCAGCCAGATGACTGAAGGCTTGGCCGGAGAGCTAGAATTATGGAGTATGTTAAAGGGGGAGAGAGAGCTAGAAAGGTTTAGGAAGGGAATTCCAAAGCTTAGAGCCCAGACACTGGAGGCATGGCTGCCAACTGTGGAGCCATTAAAAATAGGGATGCTCAAGAGACCAGATTCGGAGGAAGGTAGAGATCTCAGAGATTACAGAGATAGAGAACAGCATGACCTCTATTCAGGCAGGATGCAGTGAATTTTTATATGCTTCATCCAACAGTGACACAAGACGCCAGTAAAAATATTCTGAACATTAGCAAGTGAAACATCAGCACCGTGACTAAGATGATTTTGTGAAGAACTTGATTGCGATCAGGCTGAGATTCTGTGCGTGTTGCGACCCAGCACCAGCTCTCTCCCAACTGGATGCACATACAGCTTTCCAACTCCACCCCTTCCCCAGAAAGCACTAGCCAGGTCAGCAGCCTCCCCTAGGGGAGAAGCCTTTCATCTCACGCCAGCTATTGATGGAACTGGAGATTTGACATAACTTGTAGAACTGAGGAACCGTTGCCATAAAACTGTTACACGCTCATTTACAGACTAAAACAAGCTTTGTGATAGTCCACGCATCAGAACAAGCACCAACAACACTTCAACAGCTCACTGCAGGGAGAAAATGGAGGGCAGCCTAAGGCTGATATGTAGTTTTCTCATTTTCCCAAAGTCAGAACAAAGTAATTGGGGAGTTGGGAAGCTGGCAGTAAGTTTTCACCAAATTAGTAATAGAGGAGAGAAAGAATTCACCAAGGGCAGGCCAATGGAGGGGGCTTGACAGAGGTAAGGGGATGCATTTTTGGAAAGAAGAAAGAGTTCAAGGAAGGCGAGAGAGAAAAATTTCAAGAGAAAGGGGAGGTGCACGCAGCACACCTTCCTGAGAGGGGTTTGGTGGCAAAAGGAGGACAATATACAATAAATATTCCATCTTCCTGCCCACAGTCAGCTAATCAATGATATACATACATACCAGATACAGAGTTAGGAGATTTCACCTCAAGGTCATGGTGATTGCTGACATAGCGAAATTGAATGGCAGTGTACATGGGAAATGCCGGTACAGGAGTACAAGAGAAAATCACGGAATAGAAATACAAGATAGATAAATCCAGTGGGGAATTCAGGAGAAACTTCTTTACCCAGAAAGTGAGGAGAATATGGAACTCACTCCCACAGGGAGTGGTTAAGGTGAATACTATAGATATGTTTGAGGGAAACACAAGGGAAAAGGGAATAGAAGGGTCGGGTGATAAGGTGAGGTGATAGGGGTTGGGAGGAGGCTCATGTGGAGCATACCCCAGTTGGGTTAAATGGCCTACTTCTGTGCTGTACATTTTATATAATGCCTGACCTAAACTTCCAACAGCAGAAAGTAAGGTTCATTTAATCTTAATGGCTTTTTCTTGCTATAACAATTCCTCTGATCTGATTGTAAATCCTCCAAATAGCCTGTGCTACTTAACAGGTTAAGATCAATTTGAGATCTTGAATTTGCCATACAGCAACTCATTAAGCGATTGGTTGAACTTTGACTGAATGGAGTGTTGGAGAAGGTACTGGGACTATATAACAGGTGTAGCTGTCAATGACATTCTGCCCTGGGTAAGAAGCCCTTTCCTTCTACCTGTGTTCATGACCATCTTATCAATCTGAAATGCTTCCAAATCTCTTCATACAATTCGTTGTGCTTGGAGTTTGGGGACTCGTTTATGCAGAGCAAACACAGCAGCTACCCTGTGCCATACAATATCCTATAGGCAAGCAGTCAAATTTACATTAAAGAGCTAACGCAGCTTACGTTTACACTCACGAACACCACTGAAGACGAAAAGACCCAGGTTGTCCAGGAAAACCACATTCGTCAACTGTGTCCAATAGCAGCATTAAGGTGAAGGCCCTGTCTAGTTCACCCTCAATCATCCTGGGAGTTGCCTGATACAGTGATAATGGAGTTGTCAGTCAGTTTCTAACAGACCAGATGTGAAGCGAGGAAACCCCACTGTGGTGCAAAGCTTTAGGAACCATAGGTCCAAAGTGTCCTGTTCCTCCCAAGCTTGCTCCATCCACCACAGTCATGTCTCAAATTACCCAGTCTGGATTCCAGAATATCTCCCAAAAGAAGGGAACAAAAACAGCCTAAATTGCAGTTCAATGAATCAGTATCAACAGCTTCCACCCTCTCTCGAGGGAATCTGTTCCATAGATCAGCAACTTGCTGAATGAAATATTGTTCCCACTTTGTATTTCCACTCTTCAAGGACAGACCATGCCCTCTGGACCTCGTGTTCTGGAACAAGCTGAGACAACTCTTCACGGTCAACAATATTCAGTCCCTTTGGAATCCAAAAAGTTACACCACCTCTCAACCTCTCTTTAACAATAAGATGATGGCTGATTCACATCACCAGCCCTCAGAGCCCATCCCCTCAATCGTTCTGGCTTCTCACAGGCGAGTTCAGCTGTGTCTTTAAACAGCTTCCCTATGGCTCCAAAGCTGAGATCACTGTCTCACACACCAGCTATAAATCAGAACAGCCTAGTGTGATTAATCCAGAGGTGATGGAGACATCCCATGTGTATGACAAGGAGCCAAAGCATCCAAAAGGGCTGTGTCCCGGCTCCTGCATTGTGCTGCCTTCCCTTTGTGAGTTGATGACGTTCCAGGCCCCTGTCCTCTCAAATAGCCAGTTCCCATTGGCATCAACCTCAAGTGCCAGGAGTCAGATTTTTACCAACACACGTCAGAGCTCCAGAAACACAAAGCTTGGATAGATTACAGTTAGCTGGAAAAAGCAGAGACACATGCTGGGTAGGGGCCTATACTGGCATGCTTGCGTGTGTTTGGCATGTTGCTACATGAACAGCCCTGTTCACTTTTTCTTCCTGCTCTGCAAGAAGCCACAGAAACAGTTCCTGATCAAAATGCCTAAAGGGAAATGGGAGGCACTCTGGCTACCTGCATTCTTTTCCTTCCTGTTTGTGCAACCACTCAACAGGATGAACCTCCAAAAGAGCCCCAAACACAGCTCACAACAACAACGTATACTTATACAGCACCTTCAACGTAATTAAACATCCCAAGGTGCATTCTAAAACAAAATATGACACCGAGCCACAGAAAGAGATAGCTTAGTCAAAGAGGTTGGTCTTTAGCAGCGTCACAGAGGAAGAATGCAAGCTAGAAGGGTTTGGGGAGGATATTCCTGAACTTAGGGGCTAGGCAACTGAAGGCATGACCGCCAATAGTGCAGCGGTTAAAACTGGAGATGCTCAAGAGGCCAAAACTGGAAGGACACCGAGATCTCAAAGGCGTTTGGAACTGAAGGAGATTAAAGAGAGAGGGAGCGGCAGGGGCATGGAGGATGTTAAAATCACCACACTGCTTGACTGGGGGGCCACTGTAGGCCAGCAAGCTCAGGGGTAAGGGGTGAATGGGACTTCGTGCGAGTTAAGACAATGGCAACAGAATTTAAGATGACTTCAAGTTTACAGAGGGTAGAATATGGGAGAGCAGCCAGCAGTGCGCTGGAATAGTCTAAAGGCAATGAAACCATGGATGAGGGCTTTAGCAGATGAGCTGAGACAGACAACGTAACAGAGGTAGAAATAGGTGGCCCAAGTGATGGCAAGAGTCTGTGGTTGGAAACTTATCTCAGAATCAAATGTGGTACGACGGTTACAAACAGTCTGGGTCAGTCTCAGCCTGTTGTCAGGGAGAAGGGATGAAGTCAGTAGTCAGGGAACAGTGTTTGGAACGGGGGCTGAAAACGATAGTGTCAGTCTTCCCAATATTTAATTGGAGGAAATTTCTGCTCATCCGGTACTGGAGGTCGGATAAGCCGTCTGATAAATTAGCAACAGTGGAGGAGTCGAGAGAGGTGGTGGTGAGGTAGAGCTGGGTGTCGTCACTGTACATGCGAAATCTAACATTGTGTAACAGGGATTTAAGCCCCCTGTGGGAGGCCAGTTTACAATCTGGGCCGACAATGACATTGCAGCAAGTGCTGCACTGTCCCCGACATACAGCAGAGGCCCTATTGCCGGTTGCTGTGGCTCAGACGGATTATCACCCACACAGGACTATTAGAGATGGGACATATCCCAGCGTCTGGACCAACATTCCAGCCTCGTTCCCTACAAAATATTAGACAGTAGCTGATTATTTACCTCGTAAATAGTTTGCAGAATCTTGCTGTGTATTTTGAAGTAATTCATGGTGCCACCAGCCGAGAGATATTTGCCACACGGAGTTACAGTACACTGTGTGAATGCAAGGCTCTCTTTCAAGAGACGTCACACTGTAATCACTGCACACCTACACATCTTGTGAAATATTTCAAAACTCAGGGCGAGATTGTGGTCACCCATACCTGCAACTAAATCCACACAAATGGGAGGGATGCAGGTATCAAGCTGCATCACAACACAAGCAGGGGATTCCCTGCATGCATCCCATTAGATACATAATGATCAGGGTGAGAGAATTGAGTCGAGCGACTGTTTGTAGCACTGGGAAAGGGTTACTTATTTTGAATCTTTGGTCTCCAGCATCACCACCTTACTCTCTGCAACCAGCTTACCACTGATACAAGGTGACTCCCCTTCCCTCACTGTGGGAGCCCATTTCAGGAGGGGCTGGGGTCAACATACATGGGGACCAGTGTGGCTGTGCTGTTTGCCTCCTGCTCGAGCACCTGGGGAAGGTACACAAAGCCACATTTATTCCCCATCTCAAAAGTGGACCAAGGAGGTTCTGGGCCTTGTCACAACCAGGCTAAGAGGGGTGATGGGTTTCCTCGCTTTGCCCCCCAATCCCGAGTTGGTTATAACAGAGTTTGAATTTATACGAGGAGTTTAGTATATTGCTGAAGGAAGAGACATGTCTAGGCTTTTTGTCTTGCACTCTTCAGGACACTTTGCAAGAATACCAATCTAAGGGGGGGGAAACAAGAATTTCTAATGTATCCAAAGAGAGTGCTGATTGGTCAGCAAGCAGACTCTGTTGAAGGCCTTGTCATAGAGAATGCACCAGTGATGGTGGCTAACAGAAAACTGCCAAGCATTGTTTGAGATTTAAACCAGGTAGCTTGACCCTGGCTGGTCAAGGCATTACCCTGAGGAATGAGTCAGCGAACGGCTGGGTCTTATTTTGTTTAGCTGAAACAGGCACCGTGTACATGTTCTTTCTGTCTGCAAAGAACAGGGCCCTGTGTATTAATATATGCAGCTTCCAGTACACACACATGCAGCAAACTGCAAGCCCAACTGGCAATCTTAAACTGGTTGAGAGAGTAATTCTTAGCACACTGAGGATTATTTAGCTAGTATTGTCCAAATGCAGAATCACATCTAATGTTGGACGTTGAGTTTTGAAAGCAGAGGTGGCAGCACAGTGGTATACAGTCGGAGGGAGTTGCCCTGTGAGTCCTCAACATCGACTCCAGACCCCATGAGGTCTCATGGCGTCAGGTCAAACATGAGCAAAGAAACCTCCAGATTACCACGTACCGCCCTCCCACAGCTGATGAATCAGTGCTCCTCCATGTTCAACACCACTTAGAGAAAGCACTGGGGGTGGCAAGGGTATTCTGGGTGGGGGACTTCAATGTCCATCACCAACAGTGGGTCAGTGGCACCACTAGTGACTGAGTCCTAAAGGACATAGCTGCTAGATTGGGTCTGCAGCAGGTAGTAAGGGAACCAACAAGAGGGAAAAACATACTTGACCTCATCCTCAGCAACCTGCCTGCTGCAGATGCATCTGTCCACGACAGTATCAATAGGAGTGACCACCACACAGTCATTGCGGAGACGAAGTCCCACCTTCATATTGAGGATAACCTCCATCGTGTTGTGTGGCACTACCGCCATGCTAAATGGGATAGATTTCAAACAGATCCAGCAACTCAAGACTGGGCAAACATGAGGTGCTGTGGGCCACCAGCAGCAGCAGAATTGTACTCGAATACAATCTGTAACCTCATGGCCCAGCATATCCCCCACTCTACCATTACCATCAAGCCAGGGTGAACCCTGGTTCAACGAAGAGTGCAGGAGGACATGTCAGGAGCAGCACCAGGCATACCTAAAAATGAGGTGTCAACCTGGCGAAGCTATAACACAGGACTACCTGTGCGCCAAGCAGCATAAGCAGCAAGTGATAGACAAAGCTAAGCGATCCCATAACCAATGGATCAGATCTAAGCTCTGCAGTCCTGCCACATCCAGTTATGAATGGTGATAGACAATTAAACAACTCACTGGAGGAGGAGGCTCCACAAATATCCCCATTCTCAATGATGAAGGAGCCCACCAGAAGTGCTGAGTGGATGATCCATCTCAGCCTCCTCCAGAGGTCGCCAACATCACAGATGCCAGTCTTCAGCCAATTTGATTCAGTCCACATGATATCAAGAAACGGCTGAAGGCACTGGACACTGCAAAGGCTCTGGGCCCTGACATATTCCTGCAACAGTACTGAAGACTTGTGCTCCAGAACTTGCTGTGCCCCTAGCCAAGCTGTTCCAGTACAGCTACAATACTGGCATCTAGCTGGCTATGTGGAAAATTACCCAGTTTATGTCCTGCAAACAAAATGCAGGACAAATCCAACCTGGCCAATTACCACCCCATCAGTCTACTCTCAATCATCAGTAAAGTAATGGGAGGGGTCATCAACAGTGCTATCAAGCGGCACTTGCTTAGCAATAACCTGCTCACTGATGCCCAGTTTGAGTTCTGCCAGGGCCACACAGCTCCTGACCTCATTACAGCCTTGGTTCAAACATGAACAAATCAGTTGAACTCCTGAGGGGAGGTAAGAGTGACTGCCCTTGACATCAAGGCCGCATTTGACAGAATGTGGTATCAAGGAGGTCAGTCATCTCAGCTCCAGGACATCACTGCAGGAGTTCCTCAGGGTAGTGTCCTCGGCCCAAACATCTTCAGCGGCTTCATCAATGACCTTCTTTCCATTATAAAGTCAGAAGTGGGGATGTTCGCTGATGATTGCACAATGTTCAGCACCATTCGTGACTCCTCAGATACTGAAGCAGTCCATGTCCGAATGCAGCAAGACCTGGACAATATCCAGGCTTGGGCTGACAAGTGGCAAGTAACATTCACACCACACAAGTGTCAGGCAATGACCATCTCCAACAAGAGAAAATCTAATCATCGCCCCTTGAATCACCCACCATCAACATCCTGGGGGTTACTATTGACCAGAAACTGAGCTGGACTAGACATATAAATACTGTGGCTATAAGAGCAGGTCAGCGGCTAGGAATCGTGCAACAAGTAACCCACCACCTGACTCCCCAAAGCCTGTCCACCATCTACAAGGTACAAGTCAGGAGTGTGATGGAATACTCCCCACTTGCCTGGATGAGTGCAGCTCCCACAACACTCAAGAAGCTCGACACCATCCAGGACAAAGCAGCCCCGCTTGTTTGGCACCACATCCACAAACCTTCACTCCCTCCCCCACCGACACACAGTAACAGCAGTGTGTGTACCATCTACAAGATTCACTGCAGGAATTCACCAAGGCTGCTTCGACAGCATCTTCCAAACCCACGACCACCACCATCTAGAAGGACAAGGGCAGCAGATAGATGGGAACACCACCACCTGGAAGTTCCCCTCCAAGTCACTCACCATGCTGACTTGGAAATATATCACCGTTCCTTCACTGTCGCTGGGTCAAAATCCTGGAACTCCCTCCCTAACAGCACTGTGGGTGTACCTACACAACATGGACTGCAGTGGTTCAAGAAGGCAGCTCACCACCACCTTCTCAAGGGCAATTAGGGATGGGAAATAAATGCTGGCCCAGCCAGCGACACCCACATCATCTGAGTGAATATAAAAAAAAAGGACTAGTTGGGTACAGTCTGTACCTTGCCCATTATGAACAGGGGCAGGGACACGCTGTTTGATACGATCTGCCAGTCTTTGGGACTGTACAGCCTACACACCTAACATCACACTGGCACTGAAATTCATATACCACATTACTCACGTGTGTGATGGGCAGAATGTCTTTTTGGCTTGACAGCAGCATCCTCTCTCTGAGAGCTCTGCAGACTGTCTCCATAAAAAGCAGCTTGTGTCCTTCGCAAATGCAACATAGCAGCTGCTGCTGCCAGTGTCCTTTGCAAAAAAGTTCAACACCTAGGTACGTCCAGCCGATGACATTATAATGACTATTTTATAGAACAGATTCACAACAGCCTTTATGGTGCTGTCATTTTATAACTTCTGTGGGACTGGAGTCACGTATATATACACCTGACCAGGCCAAGGGGGTGAGTCTACTGCCCTGAGGACTTTTGTCTTTTTATATATAAAAGAGCTTAGCACTCTTCCAACATTATCTTATTCTTCAATGGCAGGCCAGGAGAACTGCAGAGGCACAGAAAGATGCCAACTACTTTTCTTCATTTGAATTGGTTAAGGAAGATTTGTTGGTTTGGATCCCTGTCTCCAGCAATCCAATCAGATTAAGCACTGAGGGACATAAGGCTCAAATATTGTCCAATCCTCAATCTCCTTGCAAGACTCCCAACAGCTCAGCTCCCACACACCATGATACCAAACACTGGTGCGCCAACTCCGGTAACACTTTCCCCTAAATGTGACTCCTCTCCTGAAGAAACTGATCGATCAGCAGCCGACAACCTCAGGTACCTCACCCAACTGACCATTCTGCAAGGAGGTTGTTCGACACTGAAGAGACATCATATCCAATCACTCCCTCGGCAACAACTGCCAGGAGCAGGAATCTGGGATGTCTCCATTCTCCAATCCAAACGGGATATGGAGGCAAGAGGCCAAAGGCAATGAACCCTCCATGACCTGTGCCAGCCATGGTTCAGTGGGAAGCAGTCTCCCCTTGGAGTCAGAAGGTTGTAAGTTCAGGTCCCATTCCAGAAACTTGAGTAGATAACCCAGGTTTACATTCCTGGTGCAGTACTGAGGGAGTGCTGTACTGTTGGACAAGGTAGTAAACCAAAAGAATGATGTCTGCTCTCTCACGAGCATGTGAACGATCCCACTGGGAGAAAAAGTCAGTCTCTCCAAGGTCCTGAACCAATATTTATCCCTCAACACACGCACAGCTAACTGTTATATCAATGTATTAACAAAGTAAAATCTCCACTGCGGTCTAAACTAATCAGGAAGTTACAATGGGAAACAGATTAGCACCAAGCAGACAGCAGGGTGAATAAAGAGGAACTGGAATATCAGTAACTAGAGAATGTAGATTTAAGACAATTGACAGAAGAGTCAGTGGGGCAGAAGAGAATTTTTTTTAATATACACACGGGGTTATGATAATCTAGAATGTGCTGCCTGAAAGGGCGGAGGAAGCAGATTCAACAGTAACTTTTAAAAGAGAATTGGATAAATAATTGAAAGAGAAAGATTTGCAGGAATAGAGGGGAAACAGTAGTATGAATTTGATAGCTCTTGCCAAGGCTCAGCACAGATATCATGGGCTGAATGGCTTTCACCTATGTCAGACAGTTCTACAATCTATCAAATCTTGCTATAAGTGACTAAACCCCACCTGAACAGGATTGTTACAACCCATTCTAGTTGGAACATGAGCAGAGCTGCCATGAATAACAGTACAAGGTAGTGTGATCCCACAAAATGATGCATTAATGGTGTGCCTTCAGTGACACAGCAGACAGCTGTACTGATCTCTACTGATCTCAGAAAGCAATGTGGAAGCATAGTGGAGGGAAGTGAGCAGATGGGGGATTTGACCAATGATTGAAAGAATGACAGACAGACAGTGAGGGAGTCACTTTAACGTCACCAGCAGCAGGGCAGCTCAAACCCATTTTCCCAGTAAGAAAATGCATTGTGTGCTTTCAGTTATTAGTCAACCAGCAGACACATTTATTTACTGCTTAGTGAGAAGCACGTACACAATCTTGTGCAACAACATAAACCAGGAAGTGGGTTATTATTTTCAGTCAAGGCCTGATGGAGCACATTTCGACATTGCTCTCCCCCCTCGCCTGCTTCACTCAACACGTAGGGAAGGCCAGGATAGACTGACATTTCCCATGGCGCTATTGGTAACCTCCTGGTTAGCCCGTCATCGACAAGTGTCTGGGTGCTATTTAAGCAAAAAGAGTCAAAATGGACAATAATCGCTGGCCTTGCCAGTGACACTCGCATCCCGTGGAGAGATAATTATTAACTGGATTCAGGAGTTCTCTTACGTAACATACAGGATGTTGACACAAGTGTTAATTAAAAAAAAGACGTGCATTTATTTAGTGTCTTTCCCGACCACCCAAATTCCCAAAGTGCTTTACAGCAAATGAAAGTGTCATGTCGGAAACAAAGATCCAATCTGCACACAGTCCGGCAAACAGCAACTTGATAATGACCAGGTTTTAGGATAAATATTGGGCAGGTCAGTGAGAAGAACACCACTGCCCTTCTTCCAGTCGTGTCATAGAATCATCTACATCCATTTGAGAGGACAGTGAAGCCTCGGGTAAATGTCTCTGCTGACGGTGCAGGGTTCCCTCAGGACTGCACTAGATTGTCAACCGAGACTGTTGCACTCAAGTGCTGGAGTGGGATTTGAACCCAGAGCCTTTTGATCCAGAGGTGAGTATGCTACCCACTGAGCCAGAGCTGACACATATCAACAATCTAAAAACATGGGGAAGACGGCAACCAGGGGACAGCTAGTTACTGTTCCACTGCGCGTTCTCACTCGCTCCAACAGTCAATACTGCTTTTTTTAAAACAATTTACCATCTTTCTCCTTGATGCATAGACTTGCTCTGCAGTACAACACTGGAGTGGTAGCTGAAAATTCAGCTCTCTCAACTAAATAGGCACTTCTATTACTTAAAGGAGTGGCTCTTGCCCAAGATGCACGCTGATCACATGCTGCACAGGTACCTCCTAGGCAGAGGCAGCGACCTGTTAGGAGGGCCAGCCACCTGTATTCCTCTACTCCCTCCACTCCAGGTACTGAGGCCAACTTTAAGAGCCGTGATTGCTGCCTTGGTTAAGGTCAGTTAAACACAGCACAGAGCAATGATCAAGTTTCCGCCCAACCAGGACTCTATTACTGAGGACCGCACCACTCAACGCACACAGCCAGCTGATGAAAACCACAGGAGGAGAAACCAGGCCATACTGTGCAATTGTAATGTCTAGATCTTTGATCCTTGAAGTGTGGCATAGTGTCAAAGCATTTTACAGCACGGAAAGAGGCCCTTCGGCCCATCGTGTCCGTGTTAGTCATCAAGCCCCTATTATTCTAATCCTATTTCCCAGCACTTGGCCTGTAGCCCTGCGGTGTTTCAAAACTCTGAACAAACAAAACCAAACCTCAAGAGGGATTAAGAAAGCAGAACTTTTTTTTATATAAAAATCACAGTCAGCAGCAGAAACAATTAGAAAAATGTATGAAGTAGAAATCCGTAAACAACAGGTCTCAGATGAAACCCTAGTCTAGCCCAGGCTGGCTGATTCCAGACAGGGCAGTAGCTGGAAAAGGATTTCCTATCCCTGAGTGAAAGTGCCATAAAGCTGCCAGAGCTCACACTAACACTCGACACTCACTGGCTCATGCTGGGCAACAACAGCATCAAGCTCAACCGTGATGCCACCAGATTCACCATCAGGCTCTCACATGAAGGGCTGGTAATGAGGGGCACGGACCACCCCTTCAAGGGGAAAAAATAACCAGCCTGCAAGGAGGCCAACGTTACTGCTGGCACAGACACAAAATATAATCCTTGGATTTGTTCATTTTAATAACTAAACCCACAGTGGCAATGTTATGATCTGGTTACAAGAATATCAAAACACTGTGCTTTCATTCCTATCATACTGTACAATGGGACAATGCAACGGTGCAGGAACCCAGCCCACAGGGCTCCAATGCAACATGACAATGCGATGGTGCAAGAACTTGACCCACAGAGCTCCAATGCAACCGGAAAATGCGATGGTGCAGGAACATTACCCACAGGGCTCCAATGCAACAGGAAACGTGATGGTGCAGGAATCCCACCCACAGGGCTCCAATGCCACGAGAAAATGCAATGGTGCAGGAACTTGACCCACAGGGCTCCAATGCAACAGGTCAATGCAATGGTGCAGGTATACACTCAGGCCTTCTAGCCCAGTCACACTCCCTGCACCACAGGCATACACAATCTCAAATCAGCATTAGTTTGCAAACTTGCAGCTACCCTCTGTGGCAGGTACACAACTGTTGTGGTTACATCAATGGGCTATAAATCCAGACAGCTAGACAGAAGAATCCAGGGAAGCACTGTTCAAATCCCACGTGGACAATCTGAGAAATCCAGTTTTTAAAAATCTGTTTGCTGTTTTAAAAAAACAACCAGTTCACTGATGACCTTGAGGGAGAGAAAGCTGCTGTTCTTATTCAGCCTGGACCTTTTTGCGTCTCCTGTCTCACTCTAACATGTTTGACTGCTGAAGTGGCCTCAAGCCTGTTGCATTAGTGGTTCAAGATGATAACTAAAGGACAGAAACTAAATAGTAGCAGTTCCAGTAATCCCCACATTCAAAAATGAATTTTAAAAATATATGCAGCACTGTTCAAACTGATAAAAACCACTCGCTGATGATGAAATGTGATTTGGCGTGAAAACAACGGAGCAGAAAGTGATTAATCCTGAGGTACAGTCACTCAGGCTGCTGAGACTTCCTCTCACTGTCGATTGGTCCATAACACACACAACACACATGCGGGTAATGAGCTATAACATCCAGAGCTCTGTTACAAATTACCATTACAGCCAGCCTCTCTCACCGAGTTACTTTAGGCACCTTTCTGGAAACAGGGCATTAGATTTTGTTTCAGTTCTTTGTTATTATTTTGCCTGTTCCTCAAGTTGTTGACTTTGTGATCTAAACACCAGCTGCTTCCCGGTTTCATGCCCAAGTGTCCATTGGTTATGTTCGAGTGTCTGTCAGCCAATCCACCATGAGGAGCTTCACTGTGAAGTCCATTCCATGTCTCTCTCCCCCAGGGCCCTTTGCACAGGAATCACAAATGGCCGATTCTTCCTCAATCTCTGTCTTCCCACAACCCCCCAATCCTGAGGTGCTGAGGACGACTGTAAAGTTTGCCATCCCTCCCCAGACTGGAAGGGCTTTCCAGGTGCTGTAAGGGCAGACCCGTTTCATGAACGTCCGACAGGGAAGGGAGTTGGTCACTTCTGCCTGGACTGACTGTCATGTGGATGTGGCCCACACAACACTGGCCATTCAATGGCTATTCAAGGAGATTTTCCATCATCTTTGTGGGATAACTAGGGAGAGACATCACATACAGCAGATTTTTAAAAACTTATTCGTGGGATGTGGGCTTCACTGGCTGGGACAGCAGTTATTGTCCATCCCTAGTTGCCCCTTGAGAAGGTGGTGGTGAGCTGCCTTCTTGAATCACTGCAGTCCATGTGGTGTAGGTACACCCACAGTGCTGTAACATCACCTCTGTTCCTTTCTCACGTACTAATCTAGCTTCCTCCATTAACATGACCCTGCAGAAGCACACACAACCAGAACACAAACATACATTATGCAGAGTACAATCACCAGCAGAGATGAGTTGGATTGAATGCCCTGTTTGAGTGCTGTAACTTCTATGTAGAGGAAAGGTGAGATCAGCCAACACCAAGAACCAAAGCTGGGATGGCCTTTAGTAGCACACCATGCAGTGAGGTTTTACACCTGCTCAGCATTCACTGCATTGTATCAACTCAATCTGAGGAAGAGCGTTACAACATTGTAAACAATAAAAATTAGATTAAATCAGATAGCTATAATCACTGGTGAGTGAAAGGTTAAAGAGAGTTTGAGCTCAGCGATACAAACACACACACCAACAGCAAAACAGCAACAGAAGGTGAGAATTTCAAAAACTTATGATCCCAGCTGATGTTACTACTGGACAAGTCAGTTCCCTGGGTGAAACCTGGACCCGGCTTGATAGATCCTCACTTTTATTTGTTTGTTTAGAAACATGGAGGACGGCTACTGAACAGAGTCACAGGAGTCAGCTGATTAACTTTTAACAAAAGGATAAAACATTTATTAAACAAGAAAGGATTAACTATATTACAATACTCCTTCAACTACAATTATACCTTTACAGGTATATACAGAATCATAAGGATAACACAAGGTACAAAAGACATCTTCTACTCTCATGCTCACAGTAAGTACACTGTCCATGTAAACCAATAGGCAATCTGTGGTCAGGCACCCCACACTGTGAAACCAAGTGACAGCTGCCACCCCAAACGGATGCTATGGATCTCTCATCAACTCTCCCAGATGCGAGTCACACTGTTACCCAACCAGTCTCACTCAACTCCATCTTTCACATGAGCGTTTCCAATCTCCACTCTCAAAGAACTCGCTTTGGAATCTTCTCCCAAACCACGCTTTCGCTCCGAAGCCTTCCACAAGGGTCCACCCTCCAGGGTTTCGAACTCTCCTTCCAATGTTCCTCTCCCTTGGATCGCCACCTGTACTCAGGCTTTGCCTTCCAGGTACCCTCTCTCAAATGCTCAGCCATGCCAGCCAAACACCACTGCTTCTCATGTCCATAGTAAAGAGTTACAGACCCTTGGCTGACTCCTTGGATCTTCTGGCTTCTCACAAGCCTATTTTGCTTTAAGTCTGCATCCTGCAGCTTTCTCCCTTTAAGCTTGGAGCATTTCTCTGCTTCTCACTCTTAACAGGGCCTTTTCTAGACTCCTGTTCATTCCCTTTGACTTGGTGGTCTTCCAGGGACCCCCCCCCCCCACTTCTGTTCTTTGGGGAAACCTGCTTCCTGCAGCTCCCTCCAGTCCCCCTTCTCCTGGCAGCTGGTTTCAACTTTAGTTTGGGACTTGCTATCTATCCTTCTCTCACAACTCCTTTTGACCTTCGAGCACACTGACCAACCGAACTCAAACTGCTTTCAGTTTGTGTGTGTCTGTATGGGGCCTCTCTCTCTGGATCCCTTTTGCTAGGCAACAGCATAGTTTTTTCCTACCTTGTTTGTTTTAACTCCCCTTCAAGAATCAAAATCTCATTAAAATGCAGGTGCCTTTTAAAGTGAAACTAAAATTCAGGTTTCATCCTTTTAACCCACAAATACAGAAACCTAACACACCCACATACAAATATAACTTACTTAAACTATCTCTATTTCCTAACAAACTCCTGTGGACATTTGTTCCTGGCTAGTGCTGTAAAGTTATGAAAGATGAAGAAAAGACTCTTGGACATGTTAATCCATGCCCCATTGTGTCATTTTCCTTCCTTGGGTAACCAAACACAGCTTTACATCTGGATAGCACTCAACGAACAGGAAGTGGACACGGTTCAAAGATTTTAATTAAATTGCAAAACTGTGACAGATAGCAGAAGGGGAAGTGTGGGAAGCTATTACTGAGAAACAAGGCACAAGCTACTATTCACGACTCCTCAGATACTGAAGCAGTCCACATGTATATGCAACAAGACCTGGACAATATCCAGGCTTGGGCTGGTAAATAACAGGTAACATTCGCACCACACAAGTGTCAGGCAATGACCATCTCCAACAAGAGAGAGAATCTAACTATCTCCACTTGAAATTCAAGAGCATTACCATCGCTGAATCCCCCACTATCAACATCCTGGGAGTTACCATTGATGAGAAACTGAACTGGACTAGCCATATAAATACTGTGGCTACAAGAGCAGGTCAGAGGCTGGGAATCCTGCGGCGAGTAACTCACCTCCTGACTCCCCAAAGCCTGTCCACCATCAGCTCCAACAACACAGGAAGCTCGACGCCATCCAGGACAAAGCAGCTCGTTTGATTAGCACCCCATCAAAAATTCACTCCCTCCACCACCGCCGCACAGTAGCAGCAGTGTGTGTACCATCTACAAGATGCACTGCAGGAATTCACCAAGGCTCCTTAGACAGCACCTTCCAAATCAGTGACCTCAATCACCAAGAAGCACAAGGGCAGCAGACACATGGGGAACACCACCACCTGGAAGTTCCCCTCCAAGTCACACACCATCCTAACTTGGAACTATATCGCCGTTCCTTCACTGTCGCTGGGTCAAAATCCTGGAACTCCTTCCCTAACAGCACTGTGGGCGTACCGACACCACATGGACTGCAGCGGTTCAAGAAGGCAGCTCACCACCACCTTCTCAAGGGGCAATTAGGGATGGGCAATAAATGCTGGCCCAGCCAGTGACACCCACATCCCACGAAGGAATAAGTTTTAAAAACCAGCCTTAACCTTAGTTGAGCTAGGAGTGAGCTGATCTCCAATTGTCGGGCAATGAGAGGGGGAGATGTGGTGAGACAAGCGGGCTCAGCGTCTGCACGGTTCAAGGTGGGAATCAGTTACATTCGGACAGGCTTCCCATTCTTAACCCCTTGCTGGAGGAACGCGTTTGAAGCCATTGGGTGAGCACTGAGAATCGCCCATCACCTGCGCTGCTGCTATTATCACAGATCAAGTAGAGGTGAACTGGGAGACAGCCCTCCCTCATGGGGGGCATCAAAATGCAGTAAGTTCCACCGTTTGGTGGGAAGGATGTACAGAGCAGGAAGATCAGAACAGTTAGGCAATTCGGGCTGCCAGCAGTTCCGGTGGGTTGGAAAGCTAACCTGGATTCCTACTCCGGAATGTGATCCATTCACCTCTGGGTGGGGGGCACGGAGAGCAAATAAGAGCAGGATTGGCTTCAGCTTTGATGCCCTCTCCTCATTTAGTCATAAAAGCTCATTATGCAGGCTCACACAGGCGAATAGCAACTTAGTCAGGGGTTAGTCAACAATCATGGAACTGTACCCAGGTTTTGAGAGCGTGGGTGATTATCAGAACTTAAATGGTCTCCATTTAGATTTTAGTGTTTGGATGGAGTATGTGCAAAATGCCTAATTGTGGAAAATGGTCTCTCTATTTCCTATGTCAGTGCTTCCCAAGTGTTTTCCTGGTATGAGCCCATTTTCATGCCTCAGGCTTCATGTGACCTCAGTGAAAAATTGGGAGGTATGACAGCTGTTGGGGAGAGGGGAGGGGGCTTCAGCTGCTGAGTGCGGGTGCTTTTATTTACCACGGGGAGCAGGCCTCAAAGATCTGTCACTTAGGCTACGCCTACCATTAAAATAGAGAGGACTTAAAGAGGCCTTAGAGACAATGGCACTCTGTCCAAGCTCCATGGCAGCCACTGCTGTCTCAGAGCTCACAGCCCCAAAAATCTCAATGGGGGAAACCCTATCCTATGCAGTCCACTCAAACACACGCAGCAAAGTGTTTTACACCACAGCCGGCAGCACATGCACAAAGCCTACAAGCTAGATAATGACCGTAGGGCGCACAGACTGGTGCTGGGCACAGGTGTTAGAGTTTCCAACAGTACAGGAGGAGGCCCCCAGAGTGTGACAGGACCTCACACTGCCACAGCAGCACTGGCAAGACCATTTTTATATGAAAAAAAGGGCACAGGTGAGCTGACTGGGAATGGTAACAGATGCCATGGCACATTCATAATTTTAGATATATCTAAACGAACACCCAAGTTAACATGTGTTTGCCATCACATTCTCTCTATCTCCATCTCTCTTCCCTCCACCTGATGTGAATACAATGGATTATGTTCACACAGCCCAGAATCATCCACTGTGCTGACTGCCTCCCTTACTCTTCCATCACCAGTGCACAGCCAGGAGCACATGGTGTGTAACAGACACATCGATAAAACCGGAATCGCCGGTGATCTCCCAGCATTATGTTTTATTCTTCTCATGGGATGTGGGCATCACAGGCAAAGCCAGCATTAGTTGTCCATCGGTAATTGCCCTTGAACTGAGTGGCTTGCAGAGGGGCAGCTAAGAGTCAATGTGATGGCTCTGGAGTCACATGGAGGCCAGGCCGGGAAAGGATGGCAGATTTCCTTCCCGTAAGGACATTTTTTCTTAACACAGACAAACTTTATTACATCATCTTCATATACATTCAACACTCCAAGATCCAGGTGAGATGTTATTGCTGCAGAGTCCATCAATGCTCTCTTCAAATGGGCATCCAGTCAGTCCATCCAGCAGAGAAGATCTTCGCTAAGCACAGGCAAGCGCTCCTCTTTATAGCCTGTGCAGGTCTGGCTGAGGTTATGCTGCCCTATGAATCTATTTATACCTCTGGGTTCCTTTTGTATTTCTCATTGGCAAATTCCTGAGTGTCAGCCCGGTCATTGCACACACCAATGAAGTCAATTTCCAATTGGAATGGCCCATCCACCTTGTCACCCAGCGTGAAGCCAATTGTGCTGATCTTGTCCAATCACAATGGGTGCTGGTTATCCTGGATTCGACCCCGACTGGACAGGAAAAACTTGGAGAATGGAATCTTCACATCCTGCCAACAGGGGCCTCCCTGGCTGAAGAGGAAATAACTGTAGAGATCATCCCTCTGATGAGCGAAGTACATTTCACTGCTGATGTTCACCACCCAGGGTCAGACATCCCCTCGGACCCACAAGTGCAGCATGTTGAAATTCGACAGGTCATAGTATTTGAGGTCAAAGGCACCCTTGAGTGGCCGGCTCCTCATGAACCAGATGGATTTTTATGACAATTGAAAACAGTTTCATGGCACCATTGCTAAGATAAGCTTTCAATTCCAGTTTCTATTCAATTAACTAACTGATTTTAAATCCCACCAGCTGTTGTACTGTGGCTACAAGAGGTCAGAGGCTGGGAATCCTGTGGTGAGTAACTCACCTCCTGACCCCCCAAAGCCTGTCCACCATCTACAAGGCACAAGTCAGGAGTGTGATGGAATACTCCCCACTTGCCTGGATGAGTGTAGCTCCCACAACACTCAAGAAGCTCAACACCATCCAGGACAAAGCAGCCCCGCTTGATTGGTACCACATCCACAAACATTCACTCCCTCCACCACCGACGTACAGTAGCACCAAGGCTGCTTAGACAGTGCCTTCCAAACCCACAACCACTACCATCTAGAAGGACAAGGGCAGCAGATAGATGGGAACACCACCACCTGGAAGTTCCCCTCCAAGTCACTCACCATCCTGACTTGGAAATATATTGCCGTTCCTTCACTGTTGCTGGGTCAAAATCCTGGAACTCCCTCCCTAACAGCACTGTGGGTGTACCTACACCACAGGGACTGCAGCAGTTCAAGAAGGCAGCTCACCACCACCTTCTCAAGGGGCAACTAGGGATGGGCAATAAATGCTGGGCCCAGCCAGTGATGCCCACATCCCATGAAAGAATTTTATTTAAACCTGAACCCGTGTCTCCAGGATATTAGCATGGGCCTCTGGTTTACTAGCCCATTAACAAAACCACTATGTTACCATTGATCTAGAACTGACTGCTCCCGCAGTGGAACTGTACAGAGAACAGTACTGATCTGCTGATAGTTGCATCTGGAAATTTAATTGTTTAGTAAGAAACGCACAAGATTTTTACATCGTGACAAGCTTCTTTCAAGAAAGGTTCCTCCTCTTCCCTTGACCCCCACCGTCCACCCCACCTTCATTAACCTTCCCCCGTCCCCTGCTTGGTATCCAACTGCAAAATGGGTGAGAATCAACAGCCAATTGCCAATGGCCAGCGTATAGATTCTCTCTCACTGGGGGCAGGGCACTTTAAAAGCCAATCACCAGCATCATTATAGAGAAGTCAGTACAGCATCAAGAACTGCATTTTATACAGGTCCGAAGAAGGAGCCGGAATTGGAGAAGCATAAGGACCTTGGAGGGGATGGTAGGGTTGGAAGAGATTACAGAGGTAGAGGCATTTTACTACTGTTGAACAATGTCTAGCTGCCAATCTTTGTTACTGGCTTAAAACAATCTTTAAATGCTGGATGCTCCCAAGCTGTGGCCTGAAACACAGCATATTGCAATCTGAAAAACAACCCATCAAACACTGATCAGTCTGAGCCGCTGTTTACATAACAAGCAGATTTTGTGACCTTCAAGGGACTTGGCAGAATTTTCTTTCACACATTTCATGGTGGAATACTTCTGCCATTTGCAAATCAACACGTCAGTCAACTCATGAGCAAGGTGAGGGGAAATCTGTATTCTAATTGCTTTAAAATATGAAACAACATACAACAATATTACTACATGCCACATTTTGTTACCAGTTCTAAGACAATGTAAAAATGCTGAGTGTCTCTGGCTGTATCCTGAGAAAGACAGGCACATTCTCACCCCGAAGTTCCACAACCAAAAAACAATTAAACACAGCAACCTGTGTGTTTAACTGTAACAATTCCAATATTCTAGTCTTATAGAAAGCTCCATCTTAGTACAATGTTCCCATCATTATAAAACTGTACTCACCACAAGCAACAGAACGATACATCTATTAGTTATCGGTTCGATAAAAACGGCACATCAAATGGCCATTTTTTGTCCAAGCTTTAAGTATCACATATGGTTTTATAAACGACAGTTTAAAGGAATAAGGACAATTATTCAGAATACCCCGGCAATATCTGACATTACCAATTAAACTTTAAAACCAACTTGCATTTATATAGCACTTTTCACAACCACCAGTAACTTCAAAGCACTTCACAGCAATGAAGTACTCTTGAAGTGTGGTCACAGCTGTAATGTAGGAAACGCAGCAGCCAATTTGCGCACATCAAGATCCCACAAAGAGCAATGTGACAATGACCCAGATTATGTGCTTTTTACTGATGTTGATTAAAGGATAAATATTGGTCCCAGAAAACGAGAGAACACTCCTGCTCTTTTTCAAAATTTTGCCATGAGATAAAGCACACGGGACCTTGGTTTAATATCTCATCGAAAGATGTCACTTGCGACAGTGCATGCTCCCTCGGTACTGAATTAGGTCAACAAGGGCGGGCTGTGAACTAATGCCAGAATCATTTGGAAGCACTCTTGCCTACGAGTGAGCCCCACCACTAGAGCTCAGCACATACTCCAGTCTGACACTTTGGTGGAGTTCTGAGGGAGTGCACACGTGCACGCAGTGAGTTTTGCCTGTCACACCCAGCCCAGCTCTATGAAATTTTGTATCACACTGAAAAGTGAATCACTCACAATGTATAGGGGCAACAGAAAATATTAAACTGACAGTGGAGCCAGGATATTGCAATGGCCTAACCGCACTTCAACATCAATGCCTCACCCTAAAGTTCTGACTTACTTCAAGCGAAGCTACAGGATATCTGCCAATAACGTCGCAGACAGTCACACTTTACAACTTAACAAGATATCTGATTTGCTGAAACTCGATAACAATACCTCACCATTCTATACTGAATGGCTCAAAATTTTTCTTTTAAAATCTGATTGCCTTCATTCCAAACACAGTCAGCACTCTCCAGTTACCGCCCTCCAACTTCACTTCCACCATCGGCAATGCAGCACACCCACAAACACTGCTGTGCTTCAGTGCAAGGTCGATTCCAGAGCGAGGCCTGGGATTAATTAGCCCATGCACCTCACAGCAAGATGCCTGGAGCCTGCCCCTTCTACACAAGGTTCATTATACAAAAGGTAAACTTTTATGAGGGTGACAATGGAAACAGGTTAATTATTACTTGCCAGGAGCTAGAAATTAAAACATTCATCTGAGGGAAGCCAGAAAGCAAGAGCATACCACCTCTGTATGGGGAAGGGAAGAGAGGAGCTTTCACTGGCTGAAAGGATCAGATGTGGAAAGCAGGAGTGAAGAGGTAAAAATAATGCTGCCAACTCAATTAGCCACATGCCTTCCCAGCTCAGCACAAGCTGCCAGTATCACATCAGTCATGATCTAATTAAATGGTAGAACAGGCTCGAGGGGCTTAATGGCCTCCTCCTGTTTTGATGTGTAACTCATTCCTGCAGTAAGGTGATTGACATCTGGCCCTGTAGTGACTCCCTGTGAATCACAGACTTGACAAGGAAACAGAACAAACTCATCACTAAGTTAACACAATGCAATCAGAGCCCTCCATACTCTTCCCAAAACCTTCCACCCCTTCAAATATACCCCTTCATGCACCCCCCTTCCACCTTGCCCTAACCCCAGCTCTGTGTTAATTCTGAACCCCTTCAGTGAAGGCCACTGGGGCTTCACTGTGTTCAAAGTGTTGTACCAAATTCTGTTGCTCCAGAATCAATGTTTAAAGTGGAAAATTCTCCTACTCCCAACCAGCTGGCTAGCCTGCTCTATCAAGGGACTGAAACTTGATGTAAGTCAACAGCATTTATTCAAAACCCCCAAAGCAGCAACCATGGAATTACTGAAGCCTACCCCTCAAAACAAACCCCATCCTGCAGCCCCATACCCCCCGAGCCAACACCCACCCACCCCCCCCTCCCCCCCCCCCCAACCCCCCGTACATTCCCCACTCTGAAACGCAAGCGCACACCCACATGCACGCAAACATTTTCACACAGACGAAATACAATGTGTGCGTTGAAGGAGACGGGTTTTAGGTACAGGTTCACAGGCAGCATCAATCCTTCAGGTGACAGCAATGGAGAGCGCCACCCAACTTTCCCCTTCATAATGCCCAGCGGCAAGGACCCCGATAGCCTTCACACCACAACCTGAAACCCCCCCCCACCAACACCTCCTCAACACTGGAGGATGCAAATCCAGGAACCAAACCTGAGACTTTGTGGCTCTCCTTCGCTGAACTAATCAATGGATAAGTTCACTAAACCACCAGGAGAGACAATCATGCATTGGATCCTCTATGTCAGATTGATAACCTGTGCACCACAACATTCACTGGTTCCAGGGCTCCCCAGCAGAGCGGCCAACAAACTGGTCGATAATCTATCCTGCGTGTCTGTGACAAGAGTGTAAATGAACAGGTCCAAAACGAGCGATGCAATGAGCAGCCTGCAACACCCCTCCAGAACAAGTCTAATGATCAGAGAGAGGGAGGGGGACAGAGGAGGAAAGGGAGTTATATCTCCACAAACACACGATGGGCCGAAGGGCATCCTCCTGTGCACTAAGATTCAACAAAAATAAGAATCACTGTTGAATCCTTTTTCTGTTTGAGCTCTGTTTGTGAATGTGAAGAGTAAACATAGGCATGGCTAATAAAAAACACAAAGCGGGGGGAGACAGATAGACAGATAATGTAGAGATTGAGAGCCAACACTGCTCCAGCCATACCTATGTTTGGGGATCAGCAATCTGTAGCACCTAAATCCACAATCACTGTGAGCTGCAGTACTCCAGCACATAACTCATGTTGCCAAGGGGACCTTTGTAGAGACAGCTGGTTAACAGAATGTGGTGTTATGTGATTCAGGTGTTGCGACTGCACTGGCTCTCGCTGCACGATGCTAATTGCTATCTGCATAAAGCATGTGTGCAAGCACCAAAAGCTGGAGTGGATTCAGGGATAACCAGAGGGAGCTCTGGTCTTCTTCAATCATTCCCACACCAGCGGCAGCAGACAGAGCGGCTTCAATTCCATTCTCCAGGCGTACAACTCACTTTCGGCACATTTTATACAATTAACCGGTGCTGGCTCTGGCCAACTCGTTTATCAGTGCTTTACCTCACACCAGCTCAATCAACCATGTAAGAGGTTCTGACACTGTCCTCTCCGTTCACAGACAGCAGCTATGACCAGTCAACAGGCAGACCCAATAAAGCACAGAGCCAGTCTACACATGCCCAGGCAGTGTTTGACCAGAAACTGGCAAGAGGCACAGATTCAAGCAGATTGTGCCCAGCAAGCCTCTCTGGTGATTTTCCCCATGCTGGTCTGGTACAGCAGAGCAACTGTGAGAAAGAGCTCCATGGTATTAGATAGTCACTAATAAACCCAGTCAGGAACTCAGGAGAAAAGGGCAAGAATGTGGAACTCGCTCCCGCAGGGAGTGGTCGAGGTGAACAGTATAGATACAGTTAAGGAGGAAGCTGGATAAACACATGAGGGAGAAAGGAGTAGAAGGAAGTAGTGATGGGGGGAGATGAGGCAAGACAAGAGGCAGAGCGGTGGGGGGGGGTGTCATGTGGAGCTGAATGGTCTGTTTGTGTACTCTACAGGACTGTGCAACTTTACACTAGGAGATAGGCAGTGACTCCCCTAACAGATTAGCGCTTCGAAGGGAAATGGGAGCAGAGGCCATCCAGATACTGAATTAGCATTGACAAACACACAAACCCTTACTCATTAAATGAATGCACTGCCAAGCGTGGGATACAGCGCAAACAAAACAAGGCCATGTAGAGTTCAGCAAAAGGCAGATCCCATCACTCTTTCAGATACTGCATTCCAGATTATAATGCCTTACTGTGTCAGAAAGGATTACTCCACAATCATCTCACCTCACTGCAACTCCTTACCCTCATCCCTAACTCCCTCCCCCAGCTTTTATATCAATTATCTTCAATTGGTGCCCTCTGATTATGCCAGTGGAAATGAATAACCAGATAGCGTGTTAGTGATATTGGTAGAGGGATAAGCGTTGATTTACGGATACGGAAGAGAGCTCCCCAGGTTCTTTATCCGAAGAGTGATGCTGGATTATTTACGACCACCCGAGAGAGTGGGCAAGGCCTCAGTTTAATATATTATCCAATTGCGCGACACCCCCGGCACTGTGAGCGTTAGTCGCGATATGTACCTGAACATTTGGAGGAAGGCTCCAACCCAAAACCAGAGAGCAAGCTACCCAACTGGAACCATTCACGGGGCAAGAATGAGAGAGAGCGTGAGCCCGAGTTGAGAAGAGGCAGTAGTCCGAAGACACTGCCATTTGGGAAGAGACAGGTTTCTTGGGACTGTGCTCTGACTGAGGGAGGCCTTGCCTGCGAGAGACACAAACTATTTCCCTCCAGTCACTTTTAGTACATGGACATCATAATATTACCTCATCCCTGTAATGGCAACAAAACCCGACAAACACCTCACACAGACATTCTCCCATAACTAGGGGATGCCAGCTCAGCATCCTGAGAGCTGGGATCATCACATTCTCTCCTAACTTTCCCCTCATTCTGAGAGCTGGAATCATCACATTCTCTCCTAACTTTCCCCTCATCCTGAGAGCTGGGATCATCACATTCTCTCCTAACTTTCCCCTCATCCTGAGAGCTGGGATCATCACATTCTCTCCTAACTTTCCCCTCATCCTGAGAGCTGGATCATCACATTCTCTCCTAACTTTCCCCTCATCCTGAGAGCTGGATCATCACATTCTCTCCTAAATATCCCCTCATCCTGAGAGCTGGGATCAGCACATTCTCTCCTAACTTTCCCCTCAGGATCCTAAAAGCTGGAATCATCACATTATCACCAAACTTTCCCATCATCCTGAGAGCTGGGATCATCACATTCTCTCCTAACTTTGCCCTAATCCTGAGAGCTCGGATCATAACATTCTCGCCTGGCTTTCCACTCAGGATCCGGAGAGCTGGGGTCATCACATTCTCTCCTAACTTTCCCCTCATCCTGAGAGCTGGATCATCACATTCTCTCCTAACTTTCCCCTCATCCTGAGAGCTGGGATCATCGCATTCTCTCCTAACTTTCCCCTCATCCTGAGAGCTGGGATCATCACATTCCCTCCTAACTTTACCCTCATCCTGAGAGCTGGGATCATCACATTCTCTCCTAACTTTCCCCTCATCCTGAGAGCTGGGATCATCACATTCTCTCCTAACTTTCCCCTCAACCTGAGAGCTGGGATCATCACATTCCCTCCTAACTTTCCCCTCATCCTGAGAGCT
This sequence comes from Isurus oxyrinchus, assembly GCA_026770705.1. Classification (NCBI taxonomy): domain Eukaryota; kingdom Metazoa; phylum Chordata; class Chondrichthyes; order Lamniformes; family Lamnidae; genus Isurus; species Isurus oxyrinchus. The sequence continues at coordinate 14,879,610 of JANJGN010000037.1, forward strand.
GGAATCATCACATTCTCTCCTAACTTTCCACTCATCCTGAAAGCTGGGATCATCGCATTCTCTGCAAAATCTCCCCTCAAGATCCTGAGAGCTGGGATCATCGCATGCTCTCCAAACTTACCCCTCATCCTGAGAGCTGGGATCATCACATTCCCTCCTAACTTTCCCCTCATCCTGAGAGCTGGGATCATCACATTCTCTCCTAACTTTCCCCTCATCCTGTGAGCTGGGATCATCACATTCTCTCCTAACTTTCCCCTCATCCTGAGAGCTGGGATCATCACATTCTCTCCTAACTTTCCCCTCATCCTGAGAGCTGGGATCATCACATTCTCTCCTAACTTTCCCCTCATCCTGAGAGCTGGGATCATCACATTCTCTCCTAACTTCCCCCTCATCCTGAGAGCTGGGATCATTACATTCTCTCCTAACTTTCCCTCACAGGTGGGATCACCGCATTCTCTCCTAACGTTCCACCTCATCCTGAGAGCTGGATCATCACATTCACTCCTAACTTTCCCCTCATCCTGAGAGCAGGGATCATCACATTCTCTGCTAACTTTCCCCGCATCCTGAGAGCTGGGATCATCACATTCTCTCCTAACTTTCACCTCATCCTGTGAGCTGGGATCATCACATTCTCTCCTAACTTTCCCCTCAGGCTCCTGAAAGCTGGAATCATCACATTCTCTCCTAACTTTCCCCTCATCCTGAGAGCTGGGATCATCACATTCTCTCATAACTTTCCCCTCATCCTGAGAGCTGGGATCATCACATTATCTCCTAACTTTTCCCTCATCCTGAGAGCTGGGATCATCACATTCTCTCCTAACTTTCCCCTCAGAATCCTGAGAGCTGGGAACATCACATTCTCTCCTAACTTTCCCCTCATCCAGAGAGCTGGGATCATCACATTCTCTCCTAACTTTCCCCTCATCCTGAGAGATGGGATCATCACATTCTCTCCTAACTTTCCACTCATCCTGAGAGCTGGGAACATCACATTCACTCCTCCTGAGAGCTGGGAACATCACATTCACTCCTAAATTTCCACTCATCCTGACAGCTGGGATCATCACATTCTTTCCTAACTTTCCCCTCATCCTGAGAGATGGGATCATCACATTCTCTCCTAACTTTCCCCTCATCCTGAGAGATGGGATCATCACATTCTCTCCTAACTTTCCCCTCATCCTGAGAGATGGGATCATCACATTCTCTCCTAACTTTCCCCTCATCCTGAGAGCTGGGATCATCACATTCTCTCCTAACTTTCCCCTCATCCTGAGAGCTGGGATCATCACATTCTCTCCTCACTTTCCCCTCAGGATCCTGTGAGCTGGGATCATCACATTCTCTCCTAACTTTCCCCTCATCCTGAGAGCTTGGATCAACACATTCTCTCCAAAATTTCCCCTCAGGATCCTGAAATCAGGGATCATCACATTCTCTCCTAACTTTCCCCTCATCCTGAGAGCTGGGATCAACACATTCTCTCCTAACTTTCCCCTCATCCTGAGAGCTGGGATCATCACATTCACTCCGAAATTTCCACTCATCCTGAGAGCAGGGATCATCACATTCTCTCCTAGCATTCCATTCAGGATCGTGTGAACTGGGATCATCACATTCTCTCCGAACTTTCCCCTCATCCTGAGAGCTGGGATCATCACATTCTCTCCTAACTTTCCCCTCATCCTGAGAGCTGGAATCATCACATCCTCTCCTAGCAATCCACTCAGGATCCTGTGATCTGGGATCATCACATTCGGTCTGAACTTTCCATTCAGGATCCTGAGAGCTGGGATCATCACATTCTCTCCTAACTTTCCCCTCATCCTGAGAGCTGGGATCATCACATTCTCTCCAAAATTTCCCCTCAGGATCCTGAGAGCTGGGATCATCACATTATCTCCTAACTTTCCCATCATCCTGAGAGCTGGGATCATCACATTCTCTCCTAACTTTCCCCTCATCCTGAGAGCTCGGATCATAACATTCTCGCCTGGCTTTCCACTCAGGATCCAGAGAGCTGGGATCATCACATTCTCACCTAACTTTCCCCTCATCCTGAGAGCTGGGATCATCACATTCTCTCCTAACTTTCCCCTCATCCTGAGAGCTGGGAACATCACATTCTCTCCGAACTTTCCCCTCATCCTGAGAGCAGGGATCATCACATTCTCTCCTAACTATCCCCTCATCCTGAGAGCTGGGAACATCACATTCTCTCCGAACTTTCCCCTCATCCTGAGAGCTGGGATCATCACATTCTCTCCTAACTTTCCCCTCATCCTGAGAGCTGGGATCATCACATTCTCTCCTAACTTTCCCCTCATCCTGAGAGCTGGGATCATCACATTCTCTCCTAATTTTCCCCTCATCCTGAGAGCTGGGAACATCACATTCTCTCCGAACTTTCCCCTCATCCTGAGAGCTGGGATCATCACATTCTCTCCTAACTTTCCCCTCATCCTGAGAGCTGGGATCATCACATACTCTCCTAACATTCCACTCAGGATCCTGAGAGCTGGGATCATCACATTCTCCCCTAAATTACTCCTCATCCTGAGAGATGGGAACATAACATTCTCTCCAAACCTTCCCCTCATTCTGAGAGCTAGGATCATGACATTCTCTACTAACTTTCCACTCATTATGAGAGCTCGGATCATCACATTCAATCCAAACCTTCCGCGCATCCTGAGAGCCGGGATCATCACATTCTCTACTAACTTTCCCTGCATCCTGAGAGCTGGGATCATCACATTCTCTCCAACTTTCCCCTCAGGATCCTGAGAGCTGGGATCATCACAGTCTCTGCTAACTTTCCCCTCATCCTGAGAGCTGGGATCATCACATTCTCTCCTAACTTTCCCCGCATCCTGAGAGCTGGGATCATCACATTCTCTCCTAACTTTCACCTCATCCTGTGAGCTGGGATCATCACATTCTCTCCTAACTTTCCCCTCATCCAGAGAGCTGGGATCATTACATTCTCTCCTAACTTTCCCCTCATCCTGAGAGCTGGGATCATTACATTCTCTCCTAACTGTCCCTCACAGGTGGGATCACCGCATTCTCTCCTAACGTTCCACCTCATCCTGAGAGCAGGGATCATCACATTCTCTCCTAACTTTCACCTCATCCTGTGAGCTGGGATCATCACATTCTCTCCTAACTTTCACTGCATCCTGAGAGCTGGGATCATCACATTCTCTCCTAACTTTCCCCCACAGCTGGGATCATCACATTCTCTCCTAACTTTCCCCTCATCCTGAGAGCCGGGATCATCACATTCTCTCCTAACTTTCCCTGCATCCTGAGAGCTGGGATCATCACATTCTCTCCAACTTTCCCCTCAGGATCCTGAGAGCTGGGATCATCACAGTCTCTGCTAACTTTCCCCTCATCCTGAGAGCTGGGATCATCACATTCTCTCCTAACTTTCCCCGCATCCTGAGAGCTGGGATCATCACATTCTCTCCTAACTTTCACCTCATCCTGTGAGCTGGGATCATCACATTCTCTCCTAACTTTCCCCTCATCCTGAGAGCTGGGATCATTACATTCTCTCCTAACTTTCCCCTCATCCTGAGAGCTGGGATCATTACATTCTCTCCTAACTTTCCCCTCATCCTGAGAGCTGGGATCATTACATTCTCTCCTAACTTTCCCTCACAGGTGGGATCACCGCATTCTCTCCTAACGTTCCACCTCATCCTGAGAGCTGGATCATCACATTCACTCCTAACTTTCCCCTCATCCTGAGAGCAGGGATCATCACATTCTCTGCTAACTTTCCCCGCATCCTGAGAGCTGGGATCATCACATTCTCTCCTAACTTTCCCCTCATCCTGAGAGCTGGGATCATCACACTCTCTCCTAACTTTCCCCTCAGGCTCCTGAAAGCTGGAATCATCACATTCTCTCCTAACTTTCCCCTCATCCTGAGAGCTGGGATCATCACATTCTCTCCTAACTTTTCCCTCATCCTGAGAGCTGGGATCATCACATTCTCTCCTAACTTTCCCCTCAGAATCCTGAGAGCTGGGAACATCACATTCTCTCCTAACTTTCCCCTCATCCTGAGAGCTGGGATCATCACATTCTCTCCTAACTTTCCCCTCAGAATCCTGAGAGCTGGGAACATCACATTCTCTCCTAACTTTCCCCTCATCCTGAGAGATGGGATCATCACATTCTCTCCTAACTTTCCACTCATCCTGAGAGCTGGGAACATCACATTCACTCCTCCTGAGAGCTGGGAACATCACATTCACTCCTAAATTTCCACTCATCCTGACAGCTGGGATCATCACATTCTTTCCTAACTTTCCCCTCATCCTGAGAGATGGGATCATCACATTCTCTCCTAACTTTCCCGTCATCCTGAGAGCTGGGATCATCACAATCTCTCCAAAATTTCCCCTCAGGATCCTGAGATCTGGGATCATCACATTCTCTCCTAACTTTCCCCTCATCCTGAGAGCTGGGATCATCACATTCTCTCCTAACTTTCCCCTCATCCTGAGAGCTGGGAATATCACATTCTCTCCTAACTTTCCCCTCATCCTGAGAGCTGGGATCATCACATTCTCTCCTAACTTTCCCCTCATCCTGAGAGCTGGGAATATCACATTCTCTCCTAACTTTCCCCTCATCCTGAGAGCCGGGATCATCACATTCTCTCCTAACTTTCCCCTCATCCTGAGAGCTGGGATCATCACATTCTCTCCTAACTTTCCCCTCATCCTGAGAGCTGGGAACATCACATTCTCTCCTAACTTTCCCCTCATCCTGAGAGCCGGGATCATCACATTCTCTCCTAACTCTCCCCTCATCTTGAGAGCTGGGATCATCACATTCTCTCCAAACTTTCCCCTCATCCTGAGAGCTGGGATCATCACATTCTCTCCTAACTTTCCACTCATCCTGAGAGCTGGGATCATCACATTCTCTCCTAACTTTCCCCTCCGGATCCTGAGAGCTGGATCATCACATTCTCTCCTAACTTTCCCCTCATCCTGAGAGCTGGGATCATCACATTCTCTCCTAACTTTCCCCTCATCCTGAGAGCTGGGATCATCACATTCTCTCCTAACTTTCCCCTCATCCTGAGAGCTGGGATCATCACATTCTCTCCTAACTTTCCCCTCATCCTGAGAGCTGGGATCATCACATTCTCTCCTAACTTTCCCTTCAGGATCCTGAGAGTTGGGATCATCACATTCTCTCCTAACTTTTCCCTTAGGATCCTGAGAGCTGGATCATCACATTCACTTCTAACTTTCCCCTCATCCTGAGAGCTGGAATCATCACATTCTCTCCTAACTTTCCCCTCATCCTGAGAGCTGGGATCATCACATTCTCTCCTAACTTTCCAATCATCCAGAGAGCTGGGATCATCACATTCTCTCCAACCTATCCCCTCATCCTGAGAGCTGGGATCATCACACTCTCTCCTAACTTTCCCCTCATCCTGAGAGCTGGGATCATCACATTCCCTCCTAACTTTCCCCTCATCCTGTGAGCTGGGATCATCACATTCTCTCCTAACTTTCCCCTCATCCTGAGAGCTGGGATCATCACATTCTCTCCAACTTTCCCCTCAGGATCCTGAGAGCTGGGATCATCACAGTCTCTGCTAACTTTCCCCTCATCCTGAGAGCTGGGATCATCACATTCTCTCCTAACTTTCCCCGCATCCTGAGAGCTGGGATCATCACATTCTCTCCTAACTTTCACCTCATCCTGTGAGCTGGGATCATCACATTCTCTCCTAACTTTCCCCTCATCCTGAGAGCTGGGATCATTACATTCTCTCCTAACTTTCCCCTCATCCTGAGAGCTGGGATCATTACATTCTCTCCTAACTTTCCCTCACAGGTGGGATCACCGCATTCTCTCCTAACGTTCCACCTCATCCTGAGAGCTGGATCATCACATTCACTCCTAACTTTCCCCGCATCCTGAGAGCTGGGATCATCACATTCTCTCCTAACTTTCACCTCATCCTGTGAGCTGGGATCATCACATTCTCTCCTAACTTTCCCCTCAGGCTCCTGAAAGCTGGAATCATCACATTCTCTCCTAACTTTCCCCTCATCCAGAGAGCTGGGATCATCACATTCTCTCATAACTTTCCCCTCATCCTGAGAGCTGGGATCATCACATTCTCTCCTAACTTTTCGCTCATCCTGAGAGCTGGGATCATCACATTCTCTCCTAACTTTCCCCTCAGAATCCTGAGAGCTGGGAACATCACATTCTCTCCTAACATTCCCCTCATCCTGAGAGCTGGGATCATCACATTCTCTCCTAACTTTCCCTTCAGGATCCTGAGAGATGGGATCATCACATTCTCTCCTTACTTTCCCCTCATCCTGAGAGATGGGATCATCACATTCTCTCCTAACTTTCCACTCATCCTGAGAGCTGGGAACATCACATTCACTCCTCCTGAGAGCTGGGAACATCACATTCACTCCTAAATTTCCACTCATCCTGACAGCTGGGATCATCACATTCTTTCCTAACTTTCCCCTCATCCTGAGAGATGGGATCATCACATTCTCTCCTAACTTTCCCCTCATCCTGAGAGATGGGATCATCACATTCTCTCCTAACTTTCCCGTCATCCTGAGAGCTGGGATCATCACAATCTCTCCAAAATTTCCCCTCAGGATCCTGAGATCTGGGATCATCACATTCTCTCCTAACTTTCCCCTCATCCTGAGAGCTGGGATCATCACATTCTCTCCTAACTTTCCCCTCATCCTGAGAGCTGGGATCATCACATTCTCTCCTAACTTTCCCCTCATCCTGAGAGCTGGGAATATCACATTCTCTCCTAACTTTCCCCTCATCCTGAGAGCTGGGAACATCACATTCTCACCTAACTTTCCCCTCATCCTGAGAGCCGGGATCATCACATTCTCTCCTAACTTTCCCCTCATCCTGAGAGGCGGGATCATCACATTCTCTCCTAACTTTCCCCTGAGGATCCTGAGAGCTGGGATCATCACATTCTCTCCTAACTTTCCCTATATCTTGAGAGCTGGGATCATCACATTCTCTCCAAACTTTCCCCTCATCCTGAGAGCTGGGATCATCACATTCTCTCCTAACTTTCCACTCATCCTGAGAGCTGGGATCATCACATTCTCTCCTAACTTTCCCCTCATCCTGAGAGCTGGGATCATCACATTCTCTCCTAACTTTCCCCTCCGGATCCTGAGAGCTGGATCATCACATTCTCTCCTAACTTTCCACTCATCCTGAGAGCTGGGATCATCACATTCTCTCCTAACTTTCCCCTCATCCTGAGAGCTGGGATCATCACATTCTCTCCTAACTTTCCCCTCCGGATCCTGAGAGCTGGATCATCACATTCTCTCCTAACTTTCCCCTCATCCTGAGAGCTGGGATCATCACATTCTCTCCTAACTTTACCCTCATCCTGAGAGCTGGGATCATCACATTCTCTCCTAACTTTCCCCTCATCCTGAGAGCTGGGATCATCACATTCTCTCCTAACTTTCCCCTCATCTTGAGAGCTGGGATCATCACATTCTCTCCTAACTTTCCCCTCATCCTGAGAGCTGGGATCATCACATTCTCTCCTAACTTTCCCTTCAGGATCCTGAGAGTTGGGATCATCACATTCTCTCCTAACTTTCCCTTAGGATCCTGAGAGCTGGATCATCACATTCACTTCTAACTTTCCCCTCATCCTGAGAGCGGGAATCATCACATTCTCTCCTAACTTTCCCCTCATCCTGAGAGCTGGGATCATCACATTCTCTCCTAACTTTCCAATCATCCTGAGAGCTGGGATCATCACATTCTCTCCTAACTTTCCAATCATCCTGAGAGCTGGGATCATCACATTCTCTCCAACCTATCCCCTCATCCTGAGAGCTGGGATCATCACACTCTCTCCTAACTTTCCCCTCATCCTGAGAGCAAGGATCATCACATTCCCTCCTAACTTTCCCCTCATCCTGAGAGCTGGGATCATCACATTCTCTCCTAACTTTCCCCTCATCCTGAGAGCTGGGAACATCACATTGTCTCCAAATTTGCCCTCATCCTGAGAGCTGGGATCATCAGATTCTCTCCTAACTTTCCCCTCATCCTGAGAGCTGGGATCATCACATTCTCTCCTAACTTTCCCCTCATCTTGAGAGCTGGGATCATCACATTCTCTCCTAACTTTCCCCTCATCCTGAGAGCTGGGATCATTACATTCTCTCCTAACTTTCCCCTCATCCTGAGAGCTGGGATCATTACATTCTCTCCTAACTTTCCCTCACAGGTGGGATCACCGCATTCTCTCCTAACGTTCCACCTCATCCTGAGAGCTGGATCATCACATTCACTCCTAACTTTCCCCTCATCCTGAGAGCAGGGATCATCACATTCTCTGCCATTCTCTCCTAACTTTCCCCGCATCCTGAGAGCTGGGATCATCACATTCTCCCATAACTTTCCAATCATCCTGAGACCTGGGACCACCACATTCTCTACTAACTATCCCCTGATCCTGAGAGCTGGGATCATCACATTCTCTCCTAAATTTCCCCTCATCCTGAGAGCTGGGATCATCACATTCTCTCCTAACTTTCCCCTCATCCTGAGAGATGGGATCATCACATTCTCTCCTAACTTTCCACTCATCCTGAGAGCTGGGATCATCACATTCTCTCCTAACTTTCCACTCATCCTGAGAGCTGGGATCATCACATTCTCTCCTAACTTTCCCCTCATCCTGAGAGCTGGGAACATCACATTCTCTCCAAATTTGCCCTCATCCTGAGAACTGGGATCATCACATTCTCTCCTAATTTTCCCCTCATCCTGAGATCTGGGATCAGCACATTCTCTCCTAACTTTCCACTCATCCTGAGCGCTGGGATCATCACATTCTCTCCTAAATTTCCCCTCATCCTGAGAGCTGGGATCATCACATCCTCTCCAAATTTGCCCTCATCCTGAGAGCTGGGTTCATCACATTCTCTCCTAACTTTCCACTCATCCTGAGAGCTGGGATCATCCCATTCTCTCCTAGCTTTCCCCTCATCCTGAGCGCTGGGATCATCACATTCTCTCCTAACTTGCCCCTCATCCTGAGAGCTGGGATCATCACATTCTCTCCTAACTTTCCCCTCATCCTGAGAGCTGGGATCATCACATTCTCTCCTTACTTTCCCTTCAGGATCCTGAGAGTTGGGATCATCACATTCTCTCCTAACTTTCCTCTTATCCTGAGAGCTGGGATCATCACATTCTCTCCTTACTTTCCCTTCAGGATCCTGAGAGTTGGCATCATCACATTCTCTCCTAACTTTTCCCTTAGGATCCTGAGAGCTGGAATCATCACATTCTCTCCTAACTTTCCACTCATCCTGAGAGCTGGGATCATCACATTCTCTCCTAACTTTCCCCTCATCCTGAGAGCTGGGATCATCACATTCCCTCCTAAATATCCCATCATCCTGAGAGCTGGGATCATCACATTCTCTCCTAACTTTCCCCTCAGGATCCTGAGAGCTGGGATCATCACATTCTCTCCTAACTTTCCCCTCATCCTGAGAGATGGGATCATCATATTCTCTCCTAACTTTCCACTCATCCTGAGAGCTGGGATCATCACATTCTCTCCTAACTTTCCACTCATCCTGAGAGCTGGGATCATCACATTCTCTCCTAACTTTCCACTCATCCAGAGAGCTGGGATCATCACATTCTCTCCTAACTTTCCCCTCATCCTGAGAGCCGGGATCATCACATTCTCTCCTAACTTTCCCTGCATCCTGAGAGCTGGGATCATCACATTCTCTACAACTTTCCCCTCAGGATCCTGAGAGCTGGGATCATCACAGTCTCTGCTAACTTTCCCCTCATCCTGAGAGCTGGGATCATCACATTCTCTCCTAACTTTCCCCGCATCCTGAGAGCTGGGATCATCACATTCTCTCCTAACTTTCACCTCATCCTGTGAGCTGGGATCATCACATTCTCTCCTAAATTTCCCCTCATCCTGAGAGCTGGGATCATCACATTCTCTCCTAAATTTCCCCTCATCCTGAAGCTGGGATCATTACATTCTCTCCTAACTTTCCCCTCATCCTGAGAGCTGGGATCATTACATTCTCTCCTAACTTTCCCTCACAGGTGGGATCACCGCATTCTCTCCTAACGTTCCACCTCATCCTGAGAGCTGGATCATCACATTCACTCCTAACTTTCCCCTCATCCTGAGAGCTGGGATCATCACATTCTCTGCTAACTTTCCCCGCATCCTGAGAGCTGGGATCATCACATTCTCTCCTAACTTTCACCTCATCCTGTGAGCTGGGATCATCACATTCTCTCCTAACTTTCCCGATAGGCTCCAGAAAGCTGGAATCATCACATTCTCTCCTAACTTTCCCCTCATCCTGAGAGCTGGGATCATCACATTCTCTCCTAACTTTCCCCTCATCCTGAGAGCTGGGATCATCACATTCTCTCCTAACTTTTCCCTCATCCTGAGAGCTGGGATCATCACATTCTCTCCTAACTTTCCCCTGAGAATCCTGAGAGCTGGGAACATCACATTCTCTCCTAACTTTCCCCTCATCCTGAGAGCTGGGATCATCACATTCTCTCCTAACTTTCACTTCAGGATCCTGAGAGATGGGATCATCACATTCTCTCCTAACTTTCCACTCATCCTGAGAGCTGGGAACATCACATTCACTCCTAACTTTCCCCTCATCCTGAGAGCTGGGAACATCACATTCACTCCTAAATTTCCACTCATCCTGAGAGCTGGGATCATCACATTCTTTCCTAACTTTCCCCTCATCCTGAGAGATGGGATCATCACATTCTCTCCTAACTTTCCCCTCATCCTGAGAGATGGGATCATCACATTCTCTCCTAACTTTCCCCTCATCCTGAGAGCTGGGATCATCACAATCTCTCCAAAATTTCCCCTCAGGATCCTGAGATCTGGGATCATCACATTCTCTCCTAACTTTCCCATCATCCTGACAGCTGGGATCATCACATTCTCTCCTAACTTTCCCCTCATCCTGAGAGCTGGGAACATCACATTCTCTCCTAACTTTCCCCTCATCCTGAGAGCCGGGATCATCACATTCTCTCCTAACTTTCCCCTCATCCTGAGAGCCGGGATCATCACATTCTCTCCTAACTTTCCCCTGAGGATCCTGAGAGCTGGGATCATCACATTCTCTCCTAACTTTCCCCATATCTTGAGAGCTGGGATCATCACATTCTCTCCTAACTTTCCCCTCATCCTGAGAGCTGGGATCATCACATTCTCTCCTAACTTCCCCTCATCATGAGAGCTGGGATCATCACATTCTCTCCTAACTTTCCACTCATCCTGAGAGCTGGGATCATCACATTCTCTCCTAACTTTCCCCTCATCCTGAGAGCTGGGATCATCACATTCTCTCCTAACTTTACCCTCATCCTGAGAGCTGGGATCATCACATTCTCTCCTAACTTTCCCGTCAGGATCCTGAGAGCTGGGATCATCACATTCTCTCCTAACTTTCCCCTCATCCTGAGAGCTGGGATCATCACATTCTCTCCTAACTTTCCCCTCATCCTGAGAGCTGGGATCATCACATTCTCTCCTAACTTTACCTTCAGGATCCTGAGAGTTGGGATCAACACATTCTCTCCTAACTTTTCCATTAGGATCCTGAGAGCTGGATCATCACATTCACTTCTAACTTTCCCATCATCCTGAGAGCTGGAATCATCACATTCTCTCCTAACTTTCCCCTCATCCTGAGAGCTGGGATCATCACATTCTCTCCTAACTTTCCCCTCATCTTGAGAGCTGGGATCATCACATTCTCTCCTAACTTTCCCCTCATCCTGAGAGCTGGGATCATCACATTCTCTCCTAACTTTCCCCTCATCCTGAGAGCTGGGATCATCAGATTCTCTCCTAAATTTCCCCTCATCCTGAGAGCTGGGATAATCACATTCTCTCCTAACTTTCCCCTCATCTTGAGAGCTGGGATCACCACATTCTCTCCTAACTTTCCGCTCATCCTGAGAGATGGGATCATCACATTCTCTCCTAACTTTCCCCGCATCCTGAGAGCTGGGATCATCACATTCTCCCATAACTTTCCAATCATCCTGAGACCTGGGACCACCACATTCTCTACTAACTATCCCCTCATCCTGAGTGCTGGGATCATCACATTCTCTCCTAAATTTCCCCTCATCCTGAGAGCTGGGATCATCACATTCTCTCCTAACTTTCCCCTCATCCTGAGAGATGGGATCATCACATTCTCTCCTAACTTTCCACTCATCCTGAGAGCTGGGATCATCACATTCTCTCCTAACTTTCCCCTCATCCTGAGAGCTGGGATCATCACATTCTCTCCTAACTTTCCCCTCATCCTGAGAGCTGGGAACATCACATTCTCTCCAAATTTGCCCTCCTCCTGAGAACTGGGATCATCACATTCTCTCCTAATTTTCCCCTCATCCTGAGATCTGGGATCAGCACATTCTCTCCTAACTTTCCCCTCATCCTGAGCGCTGGGATCATCACATTCTCTCCTAAATTTCCCCTCATCCTGAGAGCTGGGATCATCACATTCTCTCCTAACTTTCCCCTCATCCTGAGAGCTGGGATCATCACATCCTCTCCAAATTTGCCCTCATCCTGAGAGCTGGGTTCATCACATTCTCTCCTAACTTTCCACTCATCCTGAGAGCTGGGATCATCCCATTCTCTCCTAACTTTCCCCTCATCCTGAGAGCTGGGATCATCACATTCTCTCCTAACTTTCCCCTCATCCTGAGAGCTGGGATCATCACATTCTCTCCTTACTTTCCCTTCAGGATCCTGAGAGTTGGGATCATCACATTCTCTCCTAACGTTCCTCTTATCCTGAGAGCTGGGATCATCACATTCTCTCCTTACTTTCCCTTCAGGATCCTGAGAGTTGGCATCATCACATTCTCTCCTAACTTTTCCCTTAGGATCGTGAGAGCTGGATCATCACATTCACTTCTAACTTTCCCCTCATCCTGAGAGCTGGAATCATCACATTCTCTCCTAACTTTCCCCTCATCCTGAGAGCTGGGATCATCACATTCTCTCCTAACTTTCCCCTCATCCTGAGAGCTGGGATCATCACATTCTCTCCAAACTATCCACTCATCCTGAGAGCTGGGATCATCACACTCTCTCCTAACTTTCCCCTCATCCTGAGAGCTGGGATCATCACATTCCCTCCTAATTTTCCCCTCATCCTGAGAGCTGGGATCATCACATTCTCTCCTAATTTTCCCCTCATCCTGAGAGCTGGGATCATCACATTCTCTCCTAACTTTCCCATCATCCTGAGAGCTGGGATCATCACATTCTCTCCCAACTTTCCCCTCAGGATCCTGAGAGCTGGGATCATCACATTCTCTCCTAACTTTCCCCTCATCCTGAGAGCTGGGATCATCACATTCTCTCCTAAATTTCCCCTCATCCTGAGAGCTGGGATCATCACATTCTCTCCTAAATTTCCCCTCATCCTGAAGCTGGGATCATCACATTCTCTCCTAAATTTCCACTCATCCTGAGAGCTGGGATCATCACATTCTCTCCTAACTTTCCCCTCATCCTGAGAGATGGGATCATCATATTCTCTCCTAACTTTCCACTCATCCTGAGAGCTGGGATCATCACATTCTCTCCAAACTTTCCACTCATCCTGAGAGCTGGATCATCACATTCTCTCCTAACTTTCCCCTCATCCTGAGAGATGAGATCATCATATTCTCTCCTAACTTTCCCCCACAGCTGGGATCATCACATTCTCTCCTAACTTTCCCCTCATCCTGAGAGCCGGGATCATCACATTCTCTCCTAACTTTCCCTGCATCCTGAGAGCTGGGATCATCACATTCTCTCCAACTTTCCCCTCAGGATCCTGAGAGCTGGGATCATCACAGTCTCTGCTAACTTTCCCCTCATCCTGAGAGCTGGGATCATCACATTCTCTCCTAACTTTCCCCGCATCCTGAGAGCTGGGATCATCACATTCTCTCCTAACTTTCCCCTCATCTTGAGAGCTGGGATCATCACATTCTCTCCTAACTTTCCAATCATCCTGAGAGCTGGGATCATCACATTCTCTCCTAACTTTCCCCTCATCCTGAGAGCTGGGATCATCACATTCTCTCCTAACTTTCCCCTCATCCTGAGAGCTGGGAACATCACATTCTCTCCAAATTTGCCCTCCTCCTGAGAACTGGGATCATCACATTCTCTCCTAATTTTCCCCTCATCCTGAGATCTGGGATCAGCACATTCTCTCCTAACTTTCCCATCATCCTGAGCGCTGGGATCATCACATTCTCTCCTAAATTTCCCCTCATCCTGAGAGCTGGGATCATCACATTCTCTCCTAACTTTCCCCTCATCCTGAGAGCTGGGATCATCACATCCTCTCCAAATTTGCCCTCATCCTGAGAGCTGGGTTCATCACATTCTCTCCTAACTTTCCACTCATCCTGAGAGCTGGGATCATCCCATTCTCTCCTAACTTTCCCCTCATCCTGAGAGCTGGGATCATCACATTCTCTCCTAACTTTCCCCTCATCCTGAGAGCTGGGATCATCACATTCTCTCCTTACTTTCCCTTCAGGATCCTGAGAGTTGGGATCATCACATTCTCTCCTAACGTTCCTCTTATCCTGAGAGCTGGGATCATCACATTCTCTCCTTACTTTCCCTTCAGGATCCTGAGAGTTGGCATCATCACATTCTCTCCTAACTTTTCCCTTAGGATCGTGAGAGCTGGATCATCACATTCACTTCTAACTTTCCCCTCATCCTGAGAGCTGGAATCATCACATTCTCTCCTAACTTTCCCCTCATCCTGAGAGCTGGGATCATCACATTCTCTCCTAACTTTCCCCTCATCCTGAGAGCTGGGATCATCACATTCTCTCCAAACTATCCACTCATCCTGAGAGCTGGGATCATCACACTCTCTCCTAACTTTCCCCTCATCCTGAGAGCTGGGATCATCACATTCCCTCCTAATTTTCCCCTCATCCTGAGAGCTGGGATCATCACATTCTCTCCTAATTTTCCCCTCATCCTGAGAGCTGGGATCATCACATTCTCTCCTAACTTTCCCATCATCCTGAGAGCTGGGATCATCACATTCTCTCCCAACTTTCCCCTCAGGATCCTGAGAGCTGGGATCATCACATTCTCTCCTAACTTTCCCCTCATCCTGAGAGCTGGGATCATCACATTCTCTCCTAAATTTCCCCTCATCCTGAGAGATGGGATCATCATATTCTCTCCTAACTTTCCACTCATCCTGAGAGCTGGGATCATCACATTCTCTCCTAACTTTCCACTCATCCTGAGAGCTGGATCATCACATTCTCTCCTAACTTTCCCCTCATCCTGAGAGATGAGATCATCATATTCTCTCCTAACTTTCCCCCACAGCTGGGATCATCACATTCTCTCCTAACTTTCCCCTCATCCTGAGAGCCGGGATCATCACATTCTCTCCTAACTTTCCCTGCATCCTGAGAGCTGGGATCATCACATTCTCTCCAACTTTCCCCTCAGGATCCTGAGAGCTGGGATCATCACAGTCTCTGCTAACTTTCCCCTCATCCTGAGAGCTGGGATCATCACATTCTCTCCTAACTTTCCCCGCATCCTGAGAGCTGGGATCATCACATTCTCTCCTAACTTTCCCCTCATCTTGAGAGCTGGGATCATCACATTCTCTCCTAACTTTCCCCTCATCCTGAGAGCTGGGATCATCAGATTCTCTCCTAAATTTCCCCTCATCCTGAGAGCTGGGATAATCACATTCTCTCCTAACTTTCCCCTCATCTTGAGAGCTGGGATCATCACAGTCTCTCCTAACTTTCCCCTCATCCTGAGAGATGGGATCATCACATTCTCTCCTAACTTTCCCTGCATCCTGAGAGCTGGGATCATCACATTCTCCCATAACTTTCCAATCATCCTGAGACCTGGGACCACCACATTCTCTACTAACTATCCCCTCATCCTGTGTGCTGGGATCATCACATTCTCTCCTAAATTTCCCCTCATCCTGAGAGCTGGGATCATCACATTCTCTCCTAACGTTCCCCTCATCCTGAGAGATGGGATCATCACATTCTCTCCTAACTTTCCACTCATCCTGAGAGCTGGGATCATCACATTCTCTCCTAACTTTCCCCTCATCCTGAGAGCTGGGATCATCACATTCTCTCCTAACTTTCCCCTCATCCTGAGAGCTGGGAACATCACATTCTCTCCAAATTTGCCCTCATCCTGAGAACTGGGATCATCACATTCTCTCCTAATTTTCCCCTCATCCTGAGATCTGGGATCAGCACATTCTCTCCTAACTTTGCCCTCATCCTGAGCGCTGGGATCATCACATTCTCTCCTAAATTTCCCCTCATCCTCAGAGCTGGGATCATCACATTCTCTCCTAACTTTCCCCTCATCCTGAGAGCTGGGATCATCACATTCTCTCCAAATTTGCCCTCATCCTGAGAGCTGGGTTCATCACATTCTCTCCTAACTTTCCACTCATCCTGAGAGCTGGGATCATCCCATTCTCTCCTAACTTTCCCCTCATCCTGAGAGCTGGGATCATCACATTCTCTCCTAACTTTCCCCTCATCCTGAGAGCTGGGATCATCACATTCTCTCCTTACTTTCCCTTCAGGATCCTGAGAGTTGGGATCATCACATTCTCTCCTAACTTTCCTCTTATCCTGAGAGCTGGGATCATCACATTCTCTCCTTACTTTCCCTTCAGGATCCTGAGAGTTGGGATCATCACATTCTCTCCTAACTTTTCCCTTAGGATCCTGAGAGCTGGATCATCACATTCACTTCTAACTTTCCCCTCATCCTGAGAGCTGGAATCATCACATTCTCTCCTAACTTTCCCCTCATCCTGAGAGCTGGGATCATCACATTCTCTCCAAACTATCCACTCATCCGGAGAGCTGGGATCATCACATTCTCTCCTAACTTTCCCCTCATCCTGAGAGCTGGGATCATCACATTCCCTCCTAACTTTCCCCTCATCCTGAGAGCTGGGATCATCACATTCTCTCCTAATTTTCCCCTCACCCTGAGAGCTGGGATCATCACATTCTCTCCTAACTTTCCCATCATCCTGAGAGCTGGGATCATCACATTCTCTCCTAACTTTCCCCTCAGGATCCTGAGAGCTGGGATCATCACATTCTCTCCTAAGTTTCCCCTCATCCTGAGAGCTGGGATCATCACATTCTCTCCTAAATTTCCCCTCATCCTGAAGCTGGGATCATCACATTCTCTCCTAAATTTCCCCTCATCCTGAGAGCTGGGATCATCACATTCTCTCCTAACTTTCCCCTCATCCTGAGAGATGGGATCATCATATTCTCTCCTAACTTTCCCCTCATCCTGAGAGATGGGATCATCACATTCTCTCCTAACTTTCCCCTCATCCTGAGAGATGAGATCATCATATTCTCTCCTAACTTTCCCCCACAGCTGGGATCATCACATTCTCTCCTAACTTTCCCCTCATCCTGAGAGATGGGATCATCATATTCTCTCCTAACTTTCCCCCACAGCTGGGAACATCACATTCTCTCCTAAATTTCCCCTCATCCAGAGATCTGGGATCAGCACATTCTCTCCTAACTTTCCCCTCATCCTGAGCGCTGGGATCATCACATTCTCTCCTAACTTTCCCCTCATCCTGAGAGCTGGGATCATCACATTCTCTCCTAACTTTCCCCTCATCCTGAGAGCCGGGATCATCACATTCTCTCCTAACGTTCCCCTCATCCTGAGAGCTGGGATCATCACATTCTCTCCTAACTTTCCCCTCAGGATCCTGAGAGCTGGGATCATCACATTCTCTCCTAACTTTCCCCTCAGGATCCTGAGAGCTGGGATCATCACATTCTCTCCTAACTTTCCCCTCATCCTGAGAGCTGGGATCATCACATTCTCTCCTAACTTTCCACTCATCCTGAGAGCTGGGATCATCACAGTCTCTCCTAACTTTCCCCTCATCCTGAGAGCTGCGATCATCACATTCTCTCCTAACTTTCCCCTCATCCTGAGAGCTGGGATCATCACATTCTCTCCTAACTTTCCCCTCAGGATCCTGAGAGCTGGGATCATCACATTCTCTCCTAACTTTCCCCTCAGGATCCTGAGAGCTGGGATCATCACATTCTCTCCTAACTTTCCCCTCATCCTGAGAGCTGGGATCATCCCATTCTCTCCTAACTTTCCACTCATCCTGAGAGCTGGGATCATCACAGTCTCTCCTAACTTTCCCCTCATCCTGAGAGCTGGGATCATCACATTCTCTCCTAACTTTCCCCTCATCCTGAGAGCTGGGATCATCACATTCTCTCCTAACTTTCCCCTCATCCTGAGAGCTGGGATCATCACATTCTCTCCAAACTATCCCCTCATCCTGAGAGCTGGGATCATCACACTCTCTCCTAACTTTCCCCTCATCCTGAGAGCTGGGATCATCACATTCCCTCCTAACTTTACCCTCATCCTGAGAGCTGGGATCATCACATTCTCTCCTAACTTTCCCCTCATCCTGAGAGCTGGGATCATCACATTCTCTCCTAACTTTCCCCTCATCCTGAGAGCTGGGATCATCACATTCTCTCCTAACTTTCCCCTCATCCTGAGAGCTGGGATCATCACATTCTCTCCTAACTTTCCCCTCAGGATCCTGAGAGCAGGGATCATCACATTCTATCCTAACTTTCCCCTCATCCTGAGAGCTGGGATCATCACATTCTCTCCTAACTTTCCCCTCATCCTGAGAGCTGGGATCATCACATTCTCTCCTAACTTTCCCCTCATCCTGAGAGCTGGGATCATCACATTCTCTCCTAACTTTCCCCTCATCCTGAGAGCTGGGATCATCACATTCTCTCCTAACTTTCCCCTCATCCTGAGAGCTGGGATCATCACATTCTCTCCTAACTTTCCACTCATCCTGAGAGCTGGGATCATCACATTCTCTCCTAAATTTCCCCTCATCCTGAGAGCTGGGATCATCACATTCTCTCCTAACTTTCCCCTCATCTTGAGAGCTGGGATCATCACATTCTCTCCTAACTTTCCCCACATCCTGAGAGCTGGGATCATCACATTCTCTCCAAACTTTCCCCTCATCTTGAGAGCTGGGATCATCACATTCTCTCCTAACTTTCCCCACATCCTGAGAGCTGGGATCATCACATTCTCTCCAAACTATCCCCTCATCCTGAGAGCTGGGATCATCACACTCTCTCCTAACTTTCCCCTCATCCTGAGAGCTGGGATCATCACATTCCCTCCTAACTTTACCCTCATCCTGAGAGCTGGGATCATCACATTCTCTCCTAACTTTCCCCTCATCCTGAGAGCTGGGATCATCACATTCTCTCCTAACTTTCCCCTCATCCTGAGAGCTGGGATCATCACATTCTCTCCTAACTTTCCCCTCATCCTGAGAGCTGGGATCATCACATTCTCTCCTAACTTTCCCCTCAGGATCCTGAGAGCAGGGATCATCACATTCTATCCTAACTTTCCCCTCATCCTGAGAGCTGGGATCATCACATTCTCTCCTAACTTTCCCCTCATCCTGAGAGCTGGGATCATCACATTCTCTCCTAACTTTCCCCTCATCCTGAGAGCTGGGATCATCACATTCTCTCCTAACTTTCCCCTCATCCTGAGAGCTGGGATCATCACATTCTCTCCTAACTTTCCCCTCATCCTGAGAGCTGGGATCATCACATTCTCTCCTAACTTTCCACTCATCCTGAGAGCTGGGATCATCACATTCTCTCCTAAATTTCCCCTCATCCTGAGAGCTGGGATCATCACATTCTCTCCTAACTTTCCCCTCATCTTGAGAGCTGGGATCATCACATTCTCTCCTAACTTTCCCCACATCCTGAGAGCTGGATCATCACATTCTCCCCTAACTTTCCCCTCATCCTGAGAGATGGGATCATCACATTCTCTCCTAACTTTCCACTCATCCTGAGAGCTGGGATCATCAAATTCTCTCCTAACTTTCCCCTCATCCTGAGAGCTGGGATCATCACATTCTCTCCTAACTTTCCCCGCATCCTGAGAGCTGGGATCATCACATTCTCCCATAACTTTCCAATCATCCTGAGACCTGGGACCACCACATTCTCGACTAACTATCCCCTCATCCTGAGAGCTGGGATCATCACATTCTCTCCTAAATTTCCCCTCATCCTGAGAGCTGGGATCATCACATTCTCTCCTAACTTTCCCCTCATCCTGAGAGCTGGGATCATCACATTCTCTCCTAACTTTCCCCTCATCCTGAGAGATGGGATCATCATATTCTCTCCTAACTTTCCCCCACAGCTGGGATCATCACATTCTCTCCTAAATTTCCCCTCATCCTGAGAGCAGGGATCATCACATTCTCTCCTAACTTTCCACACATCCTGAGAGCTGGGAACATCACATTCTCTCCTAACTTTCCCATCATCCTGAGATCTGGGATCAGCACATTCTCTCCTAACTTTCCCCTCATCCTGAGCGCTGGGATCATCACATTCTCTCCTAAATTTCCCCTCATCCTGAGAGCTGGGATCATCACATTCTCTCCTAACTTTTCCCTCATCCTGAGAGCTGGGATCATCACATTCTCTCCTAACTTTCCCCTGAGAATCCTGAGAGCTGGGAACATCACATTCTCTCCTAACTTTCCCCTCATCCTGAGAGCTGGGATCATCACATTCTCTCCTAACTTTCACTTCAGGATCCTGAGAGATGGGATCATCACATTCTCTCCTAACTTTCCACTCATCCTGAGAGCTGGGAACATCACATTCACTCCTAACTTTCCCCTCATCCTGAGAGCTGGGAACATCACATTCACTCCTAAATTTCCACTCATCCTGAGAGCTGGGATCATCACATTCTTTCCTAACTTTCCCCTCATCCTGAGAGATGGGATCATCACATTCTCTCCTAACTTTCCCCTCATCCTGAGAGATGGGATCATCACATTCTCTCCTAACTTTCCCCTCATCCTGAGAGCTGGGATCATCACAATCTCTCCAAAATTTCCCCTCAGGATCCTGAGATCTGGGATCATCACATTCTCTCCTAACTTTCCCATCATCCTGACAGCTGGGATCATCACATTCTCTCCTAACTTTCCCCTCATCCTGAGAGCTGGGAACATCACATTCTCTCCTAACTTTCCCCTCATCCTGAGAGCCGGGATCATCACATTCTCTCCTAACTTTCCCCTCATCCTGAGAGCCGGGATCATCACATTCTCTCCTAACTTTCCCCTGAGGATCCTGAGAGCTGGGATCATCACATTCTCTCCTAACTTTCCCCATATCTTGAGAGCTGGGATCATCACATTCTCTCCTAACTTTCCCCCTCATCCTGAGAGCTGGGATCATCACATTCTCTCCTAACTTTCCCCTCATCATGAGAGCTGGGATCATCACATTCTCTCCTAACTTTCCACTCATCCTGAGAGCTGGGATCATCACATTCTCTCCTAACTTTCCCCTCATCCTGAGAGCTGGGATCATCATTCTCTCCTAACTTTACCCTCATCCTGAGAGCTGGGATCATCACATTCTCTCCTAACTTTCCCGTCAGGATCTGAGAGCTGGGATCATCACATTCTCTCCTAACTTTCCCCTCATCCTGAGAGCTGGGATCATCACATTCTCTCCTAACTTTCCCCTCATCCTGAGAGCTGGGATCATCACATTCTCTCCTAACTTTACCTTCAGGATCCTGAGAGTTGGGATCAACACATTCTCTCCTAACTTTTCCCTTAGGATCCTGAGAGCTGGATCATCACATTCACTTCTAACTTTCCCATCATCCTGAGAGCTGGAATCATCACATTCTCTCCTAACTTTCCACCCATCCTGAGAGCTGGGATCATCACATTCTCTCCTAACTTTCCAATCATCCTGAGAGCTGGGATCATCACATTCTCTCCAACCTATCCCCTCATCCTGAGAGCTGGGATCATCACACTCTCTCCTAACTTTCCCCTCATCCTGAGAGCTGGGATCATCACATTCCCTCCTAACTTTCCCCTCATCCTGAGAGCTGGGATCATCACATTCTCTCCTAACTTTCCCCTCATCCTGAGGAGAGCTGGGAACATCACATTCTCTCCAAATTTGCCCTCATCCTGAGAGCTGGGATCATCACATTCTCTCCTAACTTTCCCCTCATCTTGAGAGCTGGGATCATCACATTCTCTCCTAACTTTCCCATCATCCTGAGAGCTGGGATCATCACATTCTCTCCTAACTTTCCCCTCATCTTGAGAGCTGGGATCATCACATTCTCTCCTAACTTTCCCCTCATCCTGAGAGCTGCGATCATCAGATTCTCTCCTAAATTTCCCCTCATCCTGAGAGCTGGGATAATCACATTCTCTCCTAACTTTCCCCTCATCTTGAGAGCTGGGATCACCACATTCTCTCCTAACTTTCCGCTCATCCTGAGAGATGGGATCATCACATTCTCTCCTAACTTTCCCCGCATCCTGAGAGCTGGGATCATCACATTCTCCCATAACTTTCCAATCATCCTGAGACCTGGGACCACCACATTCTCTACTAACTATCCCCTCATCCTGAGTGCTGGGAATCATCACATTCTCTCCTAAATATCCCCTCATCCTGAGAGCTGGGATCATCACATTCTCTCCTAACTTTCCCCTCATCCTGAGAGATGGGATCATCACATTCTCTCCTAACTTTCCACTCATCCTGAGAGCTGGGATCATCACATTCTCTCCTAACTTTCCCCTCATCCTGAGAGCTGGGATCATCACATTCTCTCCTAACTTTCCCCTCATCCTGAGAGCTGGGAACATCA
This sequence comes from Isurus oxyrinchus, assembly GCA_026770705.1. Taxonomy (NCBI): domain Eukaryota; kingdom Metazoa; phylum Chordata; class Chondrichthyes; order Lamniformes; family Lamnidae; genus Isurus; species Isurus oxyrinchus. The sequence continues at coordinate 14,902,588 of JANJGN010000037.1, forward strand.
CATTCTCTCCAAATTTGCCCTCCTCCTGAGAACTGGGATCATCACATTCTCTCCTAATTTTCCCCTCATCCTGAGATCTGGGATCAGCACATTCTCTCCTAACTTTCCCCTCATCCTGAGCGCTGGGATCATCACATTCTCTCCTAAATTTCCCCTCATCCTGAGAGCTGGGATCATCACACTCTCTCCTAACTTTCCCCTCATCCTGAGAGCTGGGATCATCACATTCCCTCCTAACTTTACCCTCATCCTGAGAGCTGGGATCATCACATTCTCTCCTAACTTTCCCCTCATCCTGAGAGCTGGGATCATCACATTCTCTCCTAACTTTCCCCTCATCCTGAGAGCTGGGATCATCACATTCTCTCCTAACTTTCCCCTCATCCTGAGAGCTGGGATCATCACATTCTCTCCTAACTTTCCCCTCAGGATCCTGAGAGCAGGGATCATCACATTCTATCCTAACTTTCCCCTCATCCTGAGAGCTGGGATCATCACATTCTCTCCAAACTTTCCCCTCATCCTGAGAGCTGGGATCATCACATTCTCTCCTAACTTTCCCCTCATCCTGAGAGCTGGGATCATCACATTCTCTCCTAACTTTCCACTCATCCTGAGAGCTGGGATCATCACATTCTCTCCTAAATTTCCCCTCATCCTGAGAGCTGGGATCATCACATTCTCTCCTAACTTTCCCCTCATCTTGAGAGCTGGGATCATCACATTCTCTCCTAACTTTCCCCACATCCTGAGAGCTGGATCATCACATTCTCCCCTAACTTTCCCCTCATCCTGAGAGATGGGATCATCACATTCTCTCCTAACTTTCCACTCATCCTGAGAGCTGGGATCATCACATTCTCTCCTAACTTTCCCCTCATCCTGAGAGCTGGGATCATCACATTCTCTCCTAACTTTCCCCGCATCCTGAGAGCTGGGATCATCACATTCTCCCATAACTTTCCAATCATCCTGAGACCTGGGATCATCACATTCTCTCCTAAATTTCCCCTCATCCTGAGAGCTGGGATCATCACATTCTCTCCTAACTTTCCCCTCATCCTGAGAGCTGGGATCATCACATTCTCTCCTAACTTTCCCCTCATCCTGAGAGATGGGATCATCATATTCTCTCCTAACTTTCCCCCACAGCTGGGATCATCACATTCTCTCCTAAATTTCCCCTCATCCTGAGAGCAGGGATCATCACATTCTCTCCTAACTTTCCACACATCCTGAGAGCTGGGAACATCACATTCTCTCCTAACTTTCCCATCATCCTGAGATCTGGGATCAGCACATTCTCTCCTAACTTTCCCCTCATCCTGAGCGCTGGGATCATCACATTCTCTCCTAAATTTCCCCTCATCCTGAGAGCTGGGATCATCACATTCTCTCCTAACTTTTCCCTCATCCTGAGAGCTGGGATCATCACATTCTCTCCTAACTTTCCCCTGAGAATCCTGAGAGCTGGGAACATCACATTCTCTCCTAACTTTCCCCTCATCCTGAGAGCTGGGATCATCACATTCTCTCCTAACTTTCACTTCAGGATCCTGAGAGATGGGATCATCACATTCTCTCCTAACTTTCCACTCATCCTGAGAGCTGGGAACATCACATTCACTCCTAACTTTCCCCTCATCCTGAGAGCTGGGAACATCACATTCACTCCTAAATTTCCACTCATCCTGAGAGCTGGGATCATCACATTCTTTCCTAACTTTCCCCTCATCCTGAGAGATGGGATCATCACATTCTCTCCTAACTTTCCCCTCATCCTGAGAGATGGGATCATCACATTCTCTCCTAACTTTCCCCTCATCCTGAGAGCTGGGATCATCACAATCTCTCCAAAATTTCCCCTCAGGATCCTGAGATCTGGGATCATCACATTCTCTCCTAACTTTCCCATCATCCTGACAGCTGGGATCATCACATTCTCTCCTAACTTTCCCCTCATCCTGAGAGCTGGGAACATCACATTCTCTCCTAACTTTCCCCTCATCCTGAGAGCCGGGATCATCACATTCTCTCCTAACTTTCCCCTCATCCTGAGAGCCGGGATCATCACATTCTCTCCTAACTTTCCCCTGAGGATCCTGAGAGCTGGGATCATCACATTCTCTCCTAACTTTCCCCATATCTTGAGAGCTGGGATCATCACATTCTCTCCTAACTTTCCCCTCATCCTGAGAGCTGGGATCATCACATTCTCTCCTAACTTTCCCCTCATCATGAGAGCTGGGATCATCACATTCTCTCCTAACTTTCCACTCATCCTGAGAGCTGGGATCATCACATTCTCTCCTAACTTTCCCCTCATCCTGAGAGCTGGGATCATCACATTCTCTCCTAACTTTACCCTCATCCTGAGAGCTGGGATCATCACATTCTCTCCTAACTTTCCCGTCAGGATCCTGAGAGCTGGGATCATCACATTCTCTCCTAACTTTCCCCTCATCCTGAGAGCTGGGATCATCACATTCTCTCCTAACTTTCCCCTCATCCTGAGAGCTGGGATCATCACATTCTCTCCTAACTTTACCTTCAGGATCCTGAGAGTTGGGATCAACACATTCTCTCCTAACTTTTCCCTTAGGATCCTGAGAGCTGGATCATCACATTCACTTCTAACTTTCCCATCATCCTGAGAGCTGGAATCATCACATTCTCTCCTAACTTTCCCCTCATCCTGAGAGCTGGGATCATCACATTCTCTCCTAACTTTCCAATCATCCTGAGAGCTGGGATCATCACATTCTCTCCAACCTATCCCCTCATCCTGAGAGCTGGGATCATCACACTCTCTCCTAACTTTCCCCTCATCCTGAGAGCTGGGATCATCACATTCCCTCCTAACTTTCCCCTCATCCTGAGAGCTGGGATCATCACATTCTCTCCTAACTTTCCCCTCATCCTGAGAGCTGGGAACATCACATTCTCTCCAAATTTGCCCTCATCCTGAGAGCTGGGATCATCACATTCTCTCCTAACTTTCCCCTCATCATGAGAGCTGGAATCATCACATTCTCTCCTAACTTTCCCATCATCCTGAGAGCTGGGATCATCACATTCTCTCCTAACTTTCCCCTCATCTTGAGAGCTGGGATCATCACATTCTCTCCTAACTTTCCCCTCATCCTGAGAGCTGGGATCATCAGATTCTCTCCTAAATTTCCCCTCATCCTGAGAGCTGGGATAATCACATTCTCTCCTAACTTTCCCCTCATCTTGAGAGCTGGGATCACCACATTCTCTCCTAACTTTCCGCTCATCCTGAGAGCTGGGATCATCACATTCTCTCCTAACTTTCCCCTCATCCTGAGAGCTGGGATCATCACATTCTCTCCAAACTATCCACTCATCCTGAGAGCTGGGATCATCACACTCTCTCCTAACTTTCCCCTCATCCTGAGAGCTGGGATCATCACATTCCCTCCTAATTTTCCCCTCATCCTGAGAGCTGGGATCATCACATTCTCTCCTAATTTTCCCCTCATCCTGAGAGCTGGGATCATCACATTCTCTCCTAACTTTCCCATCATCCTGAGAGCTGGGATCATCACATTCTCTCCCAACTTTCCCCTCAGGATCCTGAGAGCTGGGATCATCACATTCTCTCCTAACTTTCCCCTCATCCTGAGAGCTGGGATCATCACATTCTCTCCTAAATTTCCCCTCATCCTGAGAGCTGGGATCATCACATTCTCTCCTAAATTTCCCCTCATCCTGAAGCTGGGATCATCACATTCTCTCCTAAATTTCCCCTCATCCTGAGAGCTGGGATCATCACATTCTCTCCTAACTTTCCCCTCATCCTGAGAGATGGGATCATCATATTCTCTCCTAACTTTCCACTCATCCTGAGAGCTGGGATCATCACATTCTCTCCTAACTTTCCACTCATCCTGAGAGCTGGATCATCACATTCTCTCCTAACTTTCCCCTCATCCTGAGAGATGAGATCATCATATTCTCTCCTAACTTTCCCCCACAGCTGGGATCATCACATTCTCTCCTAACTTTCCCCTCATCCTGAGAGCCGGGATCATCACATTCTCTCCTAACTTTCCCTGCATCCTGAGAGCTGGGATCATCACATTCTCTCCAACTTTCCCCTCAGGATCCTGAGAGCTGGGATCATCACAGTCTCTGCTAACTTTCCCCTCATCCTGAGAGCTGGGATCATCACATTCTCTCCTAACTTTCCCCGCATCCTGAGAGCTGGGATCATCACATTCTCTCCTAACTTTCACCTCATCCTGTGAGCTGGGATCATCACATTCTCTCCTAACTTTCCCCTCATCCTGAGAGCTGGGATCATTACATTCTCTCCTAACTTTCCCCTCATCCTGAGAGCTGGGATCATTACATTCTCTCCTAACTTTCCCTCACAGGTGGGATCACCGCATTCTCTCCTAACGTTCCACCTCATCCTGAGAGCTGGATCATCACATTCACTCCTAACTTTCCCCTCATCCTGAGAGCTGGGATCATCACATTCTCTGCTAACTTTCCCCGCATCCTGAGAGCTGGGATCATCACATTCTCTCCTAACTTTCACCTCATCCTGTGAGCTGGGATCATCACATTCTCTCCTAACTTTTCCCTCATCCTGAGAGCTGGGATCATCACATTCTCTCCTAACTTTCCCCTCAGAATCCTGAGAGCTGGGAACATCACATTCTCTCCTAACTTTCCCCTCATCCTGAGAGCTGGGATCATCACATTCTCTCCTAACTTTCCCTTCAGGATCCTGAGAGTTGCGATCATCACATTCTCTCCTTACTTTCCCCTCATCCTGAGAGATGGGATCATCACATTCTCTCCTAACTTTCCACTCATCCTGAGAGCTGGGAACATCACATTCACTCCAAACTTTCCCCTCATCCTGAGAGCTGGGAACATTACATTCACTCCTAAATTTCCACTCATCCTGAGAGCTGGGATCATCACATTCTTTCCTAACTTTCCCCTCATCCTGAGAGATGGGATCATCACATTCTCTCCTAACTTTCCCCTCATCCTGAGAGATGGGATCATCACATTCTCTCCTAACTTTCCCCTCATCCTGAGAGCTGGGATCATCACAATCTCTCCAAAATTTCCCCTCAGGATCCTGAGATCTGGGATCATCACATTCTCTCCTAACTTTCCCCTCATCCTGACAGCTGGGATCATCACATTCTCTCCTAACTTTCCACTCATCCTGAGAGCTGGGAACATCACATTCTCTCCTAACTTTCCCCTCATCCTGAGAGCTGGGAACATCACATTCTCTCCTAACTTTCCCCTCATCCTGAGAGACGGGATCATCACATTCTCTCCTAACTTTCCCCTCATCCTGAGAGCCGGGATCATCACATTCTCTCCTAACTTTCCCCTGAGGATCCTGAGAGCTGGGATCATCACATTCTCTCCTAACTTCCCCCATATCTTGAGAGCTGGGATCATCACATTCTCTCCTAACTTTCCCCTCATCCTGAGAGCTGGGATCATCACATTCTCTCCTAACTTTCCCCTCATCCTGAGAGCTGGGATCATCACATTCTCTCCTAACTTTCCACTCATCCTGAGAGCTGGGATCATCACATTCTCTCCTAACTTTCCCCTCCAGATCCTGAGAGCTGGATCATCACATTCTCTCCTAACTTTCCCCCTCATCCTGAGAGCTGGGATCATCACATTCTCTCCTAACTTTACCCTCATCCGGAGAGCTGGGATCATCACATTCTCTCCTAACTTTCCCCTCATCCTGAGAGCTGGGATCATCACATTCTCTCCTAACTTTCCCTTCAGGATCCTGAGAGCTGGGATCATCACATTCTCTTCTAACTTTCCCCTCATCCTGAGAGCTGGGATCATCACATTCTCTCCTAACTTTCCCCTCATCCTGAGAGCTGGGATCATCACATTCTCTCCTAACTTTCCCTTCAGGATCCTGAGAGTTGGGATCATCACATTCTCTCCTAACTTTTCCCTTAGGATCCTGAGAGCTGGATCATCACATTCACTTCTAACTTTCCCCTCATCCTGAGAGCTGGAATCATCACATTCTCTCCTAACTTTCCCCTCATCCTGAGAGCTGGGATCATCACATTCTCTCCTAACTTTCCAATCATCCTGAGAGCTGGGATCATCACATTCTCTCCAACCTATCCCCTCATCCTGAGAGCTGGGATCATCACACTCTCTCCTAACTTTCCCCTCATCCTGAGAGCTGGGATCATCACATTCCCTCCTAACTTTCCCCTCATCCTGAGAGCTGGGATCATCACATTCTCTCCTAACTTTCCCCTCATCCTGAGAGCTGGGAACATCACATTCTCTCCAAATTTGCCCTCATCCTGAGAGCTGGGATCATCACATTCTCTCCTAACTTTCCCCTCATCTTGAGAGCTGGGATCATCACATTCTCTCCAAACTTTCCCCTCATCCTGAGAGCTGGGATCATCACATTCTCTCCTAACTTTCCCCTCATCTTGAGAGCTGGGATCATCACATTCTCTCCTAACTTTCCCCTCATCCTGAGAGCTGGGATCATCAGATTCTCTCCTAAATTTCCCCTCATCCTGAGAGCTGGGATAATCACATTCTCTCCTAACTTTCCCCTCATCTTGAGAGCTGGGATCATCACATTCTCTCCTAACTTTCCCCTCATCCTGAGAGATGGGATCATCACATTCTCTCCTAACTTTCCCCGCATCCTGAGAGCTGGGATCATCACATTCTCCCATAACTTTCCAATCATCCTGAGACCTGGGACCACCACATTCTCTACTAACTATCCCCTCATCCTGAGTGCCGGGATCATCACATTCTCTCCTAAATTTCCCCTCATCCTGAGAGCTGGGATCATCACATTCTCTCCTAACTTTCCCCTCATCCTGAGAGCTGGGATCATCACATTCTCTCCTAACTTTCCACTCATCCTGAGAGCTGGGATCATCACATTCTCTCCTAACTTTCCCCTCATCCTGAGAGCAGGAATCATCACATTCTCTCCTAACTTTCCCCTCATCCTGAGAACTGGGATCATCACATTCTCTCCTAATTTTCCCCTCATCCTGAGATCTGGGATCAGCACATTCTCTCCTAACTTTCCCCTCATCCTGAGAGCTGGGATCATCACATTCTCTCCTAACTTTCCCCTCCAGATCCTGAGAGCTGGGATCATCACATTCTCTCCTAAATTTCCCCTCATCCTGAGAGCTGGGATCATCACATTCTGCCAAATTTGCCCTCATCCTGAGAGCTGGGTTCATCACATTCTCTCCTAACTTTCCACTCATCCTGAGAGCTGGGATCATCCCATTCTCTCCTAACTTTCCCCTGAGGATCCTGAGAGCTGGGATCATCACATTCTCTCCTAACTTTCCCCATATCTTGAGAGCTGGGATCATCACATTCTCTCCTAACTTTCCCCTCATCCTGAGAGCTGGGATCATCACATTCTCTCCTAACTTTCCCCTCATCCTGAGAGCTGGGATCATCACATTCTCTCCTAACTTTCCCCTCATCCTGAGAGCTGGGATCATCACATTCTCTCCTAACTTTCCCCTCCAGATCCTGAGAGCTGGATCATCACATTCTCTCCTAACTTTCCCCTCATCCTGAGAGCTGGGATCATCACATTCTCTCCTAACTTTACCCTCATCCTGAGAGCTGGGATCATCACATTCTCTCCTAACTTTCCCCTCATTCTGAGAGCTGGGATCATCACATTCTCTCCTAACTTTCCCTTCAGGATCCTGAGAGTTGGGATCATCACATTCTCTCCTAACTTTTCCCTTAGGATCCTGAGAGCTGGATCATCACATTCACTTCTAACTTTCCCCTCATCCTGAGAGCTGGAATCATCACATTCTCTCCTAACTTTCCCCTCATCCTGAGAGCTGGGATCATCACATTCTCTCCTAACTTTCCCCTCATCCTGAGAGCTGGGATCATCACATTCTCTCCTAACTTTCCAATCATCCTGAGAGCTGGGATCATCACATTCTCTCCAACCTATCCCCTCATCCTGAGAGCTGGGATCATCACATTCTCTCCTAACTTTCCCCTCATCCTGAGAGCTGGGAACATCACATTCTCTCCAAATTTGCCCTCATCCTGAGAGCTGGGATCATCAGATTCTCTCCTAAATTTCCCCTCATCCTGAGAGCTGGGATCATCACATTCTCTCCTAACTTTCCCCTCATCTTGAGAGCTGGGATCATCACATTCTCTCCTAACTTTCCCCTCATCCTGAGAGCTGGGATCATCACATTCTCTCCTAACTTTCCCCTCATCCTGAGAGCTGGGATCATCAGATTCTCTCCTAAATTTCCCCTCATCCTGAGAGCTGGGATCATCACATTCTCTCCTAACTTTCCCCTCATCCTGAGAGCTGGGATCATCACATTCTCTCCTAACTTTCCCCTCATCCTGAGAGCTGGGATCATCAGATTCTCTCCTAAATTTCCCCTCATCCTGAGAGCTGGGATCATCACATTCTCTCCTAACTTTCCCCTCATCTTGAGAGCTGGGATCATCACATTCTCTCCTAACTTTCCCCTCATCCTGAGAGCTGGGATCATCACATTCTCTCCTAACTTTCCCCTCATCTTGAGAGCTGGGATCATCACATTCTCTCCTAACTTTCCCCTCATCCTGAGAGCTGGGATCATCAGATTCTCTCCTAAATTTCCCCTCATCCTGAGAGCTGGGATAATCACATTCTCTCCTAACTTTCCCCTCATCTTGAGAGCTGGGATCATCACATTCTCTCCTAACTTTCCCCTCATCCTGAGAGATGGGATCATCACATTCTCTCCTAACTTTCCCCGCATCCTGAGAGCTGGGATCATCACATTCTCCCATAACTTTCCAATCATCCTGAGACCTGGGACCACCACATTCTCTACTAACTATCCCCTCATCCTGAGTGCTGGGATCATCACATTCTCTCCTAAATTTCCCCTCATCCTGAGAGCTGGGATCATCACATTCTCTCCTAACTTTCCCCTCATCCTGAGAGATGGGATCATCACATTCTCTCCTAACTTTCCACTCATCCTGAGAGCTGGGATCATCACATTCTCTCCTAACTTTCCCCTCATCCTGAGAGCTGGGATCATCACATTCTCTCCTAACTTTCCCCTCATCCTGAGAGCTGGGAACATCACATTCTCTCCAAATTTGCCCTCATCCTGAGAACTGGGATCATCACATTCTCTCCTAATTTTCCCCTCATCCTGAGATCTGGGATCAGCACATTCTCTCCTAACTTTGCCCTCATCCTGAGCGCTGGGATCATCACATTCTCTCCTAAATTTCCCCTCATCCTGAGAGCTGGGATCATCACATTCTCTCCTAACTTTCCCCTCATCCTGAGAGCTGGGATCATCACATTCTCTCCAAATTTGCCCTCATCCTGAGAGCTGGGTTCATCACATTCTCTCCTAACTTTCCACTCATCCTGAGAGCTGGGATCATCCCATTCTCTCCTAACTTTCCCCTCATCCTGAGAGCTGGGATCATCACATTCTCTCCTAACTTTCCCCTCATCCTGAGAGCTGGGATCATCACATTCTCTCCTTACTTTCCCTTCAGGATCCTGAGAGTTGGGATCATCACATTCTCTCCTAACTTTCCTCTTATCCTGAGAGCTGGGATCATCACATTCTCTCCTTACTTTCCCTTCAGGATCCTGAGAGTTGGGATCATCACATTCTCTCCTAACTTTTCCCTTAGGATCCTGAGAGCTGGATCATCACATTCACTTCTAACTTTCCCCTCATCCTGAGAGCTGGAATCATCACATTCTCTCCTAACTTTCCCCTCATCCTGAGAGCTGGGATCATCACATTCTCTCCAAACTATCCACTCATCCTGAGAGCTGGGATCATCACATTCTCTCCTAACTTTCCCCTCATCCTGAGAGCTGGGATCATCACATTCCCTCCTAACTTTCCCCTCATCCTGAGAGCTGGGATCATCACATTCTCTCCTAATTTTCCCCTCACCCTGAGAGCTGGGATCATCACATTCTCTCCTAACTTTCCCATCATCCTGAGAGCTGGGATCATCACATTCTCTCCTAACTTTCCCCTCAGGATCCTGAGAGCTGGGATCATCACATTCTCTCCTAAGTTTCCCCTCATCCTGAGAGCTGGGATCATCACATTCTCTCCTAAATTTCCCCTCATCCTGAGAGCTGGGATCATCACATTCTCTCCTAAATTTCCCCTCATCCTGAAGCTGGGATCATCACATTCTCTCCTAAATTTCCCCTCATCCTGAGAGCTGGGATCATCACATTCTCTCCTAACTTTCCCCTCATCCTGAGAGATGGGATCATCATATTCTCTCCTAACTTTCCCCTCATCCTGAGAGATGGGATCATCACATTCTCTCCTAACTTTCCCCTCATCCTGAGAGATGAGATCATCATATTCTCTCCTAACTTTCCCCCACAGCTGGGATCATCACATTCTCTCCTAACTTTCCCCTCATCCTGAGAGATGGGATCATCATATTCTCTCCTAACTTTCCCCCACAGCTGGGAACATCACATTCTCTCCTAAATTTCCCCTCATCCAGAGATCTGGGATCAGCACATTCTCTCCTAACTTTCCCCTCATCCTGAGCGCTGGGATCATCACATTCTCTCCTAACTTTCCCCTCATCCTGAGAGCTGGGATCATCACATTCTCTCCTAACTTTCCCCTCATCCTGAGAGCCGGGATCATCACATTCTCTCCTAACGTTCCCCTCATCCTGAGAGCTGGGATCATCACATTCTCTCCTAACTTTCCCTTCAGGATCCTGAGAGCTGGGATCATCACATTCTCTCCTAACTTTCCCCTCAGGATCCTGAGAGCTGGTATCATCACATTCTCTCCTAACTTTCCCCTCATCCTGAGAGCTGGGATCATCACATTCTCTCCTAACTTTCCCCTCAGGATCCTGAGAGCTGGGATCATCACATTCTCTCCTAACTTTCCCCTCAGGATCCTGAGAGCTGGGATCATCACATTCTCTCCTAACTTTCCCCTCATCCTGAGAGCTGGGATCATCCCATTCTCTCCTAACTTTCCACTCATCCTGAGAGCTGGGATCATCACAGTCTCTCCTAACTTTCCCCTCATCCTGAGAGCTGCGATCATCACATTCTCTCCTAAATTTCCCCTCATCCTGAGAGCTGGGATCATCACATTCTCTCCAAACTTTCCCCTCATCCTGAGAGATGGGATCATCACATTCTCTCCTAAATTTCCCCTCATCCTGAGAGCTGGGATCATCACATTCTCTCCTAACTTTCCCCTCATCCTGAGAGATGGGATCATCATATTCTCTCCTAACTTTCCCCCACAGCTGGGATCATCACATTCTCTCCTAAATTTCCCCTCATCCTGAGAGCAGGGATCATCACATTCTCTCCTAACTTTCCACTCATCCTGAGAGCTGGGAACATCACATTCTCTCCTAACTTTCCCATCATCCTGAGATCTGGGATCAGCACATTCTCTCCTAACTTTCCCCTCATCCTGAGCGCTGGGATCATCACATTCTCTCCTAAATTTCCCCTCATCCTGAGAGCTGGGATCATCACATTCTCTCCTAACTTTTCCCTCATCCTGAGAGCTGGGATCATCACATTCTCTCCTAACTTTCCCCTGAGAATCCTGAGAGCTGGGAACATCACATTCTCTCCTAACTTTCCCCTCATCCTGAGAGCTGGGATCATCACATTCTCTCCTAACTTTCACTTCAGGATCCTGAGAGATGGGATCATCACATTCTCTCCTAACTTTCCACTCATCCTGAGAGCTGGGAACATCACATTCACTCCTAACTTTCCCCTCATCCTGAGAGCTGGGAACATCACATTCACTCCTAAATTTCCACTCATCCTGAGAGCTGGGATCATCACATTCTTTCCTAACTTTCCCCTCATCCTGAGAGATGGGATCATCACATTCTCTCCTAACTTTCCCCTCATCCTGAGAGATGGGATCATCACATTCTCTCCTAACTTTCCCCTCATCCTGAGAGCTGGGATCATCACAATCTCTCCAAAATTTCCCCTCAGGATCCTGAGATCTGGGATCATCACATTCTCTCCTAACTTTCCCATCATCCTGACAGCTGGGATCATCACATTCTCTCCTAACTTTCCCCTCATCCTGAGAGCTGGGAACATCACATTCTCTCCTAACTTTCCCCTCATCCTGAGAGCCGGGATCATCACATTCTCTCCTAACTTTCCCCTCATCCTGAGAGCCGGGATCATCACATTCTCTCCTAACTTTCCCCTGAGGATCCTGAGAGCTGGGATCATCACATTCTCTCCTAACTTTCCCCATATCTTGAGAGCTGGGATCATCACATTCTCTCCTAACTTTCCCCTCATCCTGAGAGCTGGGATCATCACATTCTCTCCTAACTTTCCCCTCATCATGAGAGCTGGGATCATCACATTCTCTCCTAACTTTCCACTCATCCTGAGAGCTGGGATCATCACATTCTCTCCTAACTTTCCCCTCATCCTGAGAGCTGGGATCATCACATTCTCTCCTAACTTTACCCTCATCCTGAGAGCTGGGATCATCACATTCTCTCCTAACTTTCCCGTCAGGATCCTGAGAGCTGGGATCATCACATTCTCTCCTAACTTTCCCCTCATCCTGAGAGCTGGGATCATCACATTCTCTCCTAACTTTCCCCTCATCCTGAGAGCTGGGATCATCACATTCTCTCCTAACTTTACCTTCAGGATCCTGAGAGTTGGGATCAACACATTCTCTCCTAACTTTTCCCTTAGGATCCTGAGAGCTGGATCATCACATTCACTTCTAACTTTCCCATCATCCTGAGAGCTGGAATCATCACATTCTCTCCTAACTTTCCCCTCATCCTGAGAGCTGGGATCATCACATTCTCTCCTAACTTTCCAATCATCCTGAGAGCTGGGATCATCACATTCTCTCCAACCTATCCCCTCATCCTGAGAGCTGGGATCATCACACTCTCTCCTAACTTTCCCCTCATCCTGAGAGCTGGGATCATCACATTCCCTCCTAACTTTCCCCTCATCCTGAGAGCTGGGATCATCACATTCTCTCCTAACTTTCCCCTCATCCTGAGAGCTGGGAACATCACATTCTCTCCAAATTTGCCCTCATCCTGAGAGCTGGGATCATCAGATTCTCTCCTAAATTTCCCCTCATCCTGAGAGCTGGGATCATCACATTCTCTCCTAACTTTCCTCTCATCTTGAGAGCTGGGATCATCACATTCTCTCCTAACTTTCCCCTCATCCTGAGAGCTGGGATCATCACATTCTCTCCTAACTTTCCCCTCATCTTGAGAGCTGGGATCATCACATTCTCTCCTAACTTTCCCCTCATCCTGAGAGCTGGGATCATCAGATTCTCTCCTAAATTTCCCCTCATCCTGAGAGCTGGGATAATCACATTCTCTCCTAACTTTCCCCTCATCTTGAGAGCTGGGATCACCACATTCTCTCCTAACTTTCCGCTCATCCTGAGAGATGGGATCATCACATTCTCTCCTAACTTTCCCCGCATCCTGAGAGCTGGGATCATCACATTCTCCCATAACTTTCCAATCATCCTGAGACCTGGGACCACCACATTCTCTACTAACTATCCCCTCATCCTGAGTGCTGGGATCATCACATTCTCTCCTAAATTTCCCCTCATCCTGAGAGCTGGGATCATCACATTCTCTCCTAACTTTCCCCTCATCCTGAGAGATGGGATCATCACATTCTCTCCTAACTTTCCACTCATCCTGAGAGCTGGGATCATCACATTCTCTCCTAACTTTCCCCTCATCCTGAGAGCTGGGATCATCACATTCTCTCCTAACTTTCCCCTCATCCTGAGAGCTGGGAACATCACATTCTCTCCAAATTTGCCCTCCTCCTGAGAACGGGGATCATCACATTCTCTCCTAATTTTCCCCTCATCCTGAGATCTGGGATCAGCACATTCTCTCCTAACTTTCCCCTCATCCTGAGCGCTGGGATCATCACATTCTCTCCTAAATTTCCCCTCATCCTGAGAGCTGGGATCATCACATTCTCTCCTAACTTTCCCCTCATCCTGAGAGCTGGGATCATCACATCCTCTCCAAATTTGCCCTCATCCTGAGAGCTGGGTTCATCACATTCTCTCCTAACTTTCCACTCATCCTGAGAGCTGGGATCATCCCATTCTCTCCTAACTTTCCCCTCATCCTGAGAGCTGGGATCATCACATTCTCTCCTAACTTTCCCCTCATCCTGAGAGCTGGGATCATCACATTCTCTCCTTACTTTCCCTTCAGGATCCTGAGAGTTGGGATCATCACATTCTCTCCTAACGTTCCTCTTATCCTGAGAGCTGGGATCATCACATTCTCTCCTTACTTTCCCTTCAGGATCCTGAGAGTTGGCATCATCACATTCTCTCCTAACTTTTCCCTTAGGATCGTGAGAGCTGGATCATCACATTCACTTCTAACTTTCCCCTCATCCTGAGAGCTGGAATCATCACATTCTCTCCTAACTTTCCCCTCATCCTGAGAGCTGGGATCATCACATTCTCTCCTAACTTTCCCCTCATCCTGAGAGCTGGGATCATCACATTCTCTCCTAACTTTCCACTCATCCTGAGAGCTGGGATCATCACATTCTCTCCTAAATTTCCCCTCATCCTGAGAGCTGGGATCATCACATTCTCTCCTAACTTTCCCCTCATCTTGAGAGCTGGGATCATCACATTCTCTCCTAACTTTCCCCTCATCCTGAGAGATGGGATCATCACATTCTCTCCTAACTATCCACTCATCCTGAGAGCTGGGATCATCACATTCTCTCCTAACTTTCCCCTCATCCTGAGAGCTGGGATCATCACATTCTCTCCTAACTTTCCCCGCATCCTGAGAGCTGGGATCATCACATTCTCCCATAACTTTCCAATCATCCTGAGACCTGGGACCACCACATTCTCGACTAACTATCCCCTCATCCTGAGAGCTGGGATCATCACATTCTCTCCTAAATTTCCCCTCATCCTGAGAGCTGGGATCATCACATTCTCTCCTAACTTTCCCCTCATCCTGAGAGATGGGATCA
Source organism: Isurus oxyrinchus (assembly GCA_026770705.1). Classification (NCBI taxonomy): domain Eukaryota; kingdom Metazoa; phylum Chordata; class Chondrichthyes; order Lamniformes; family Lamnidae; genus Isurus; species Isurus oxyrinchus. The sequence goes on from JANJGN010000037.1 coordinate 14,917,718, forward strand.
TCACATTCTCTCCTAAATTTCCCCTCATCCTGAGAGCTGGGATCATCACATTCTCTCCTAACTTTCCCCTCATCCTGAGAGATGGGATCATCATATTCTCTCCTAACTTTCCCCCACAGCTGGGATCATCACATTCTCTCCTAAATTTCCCCTCATCCTGAGAGCAGGGATCATCACATTCTCTCCTAACTTTCCACTCATCCTGAGAGCTGGGAACATCACATTCTCTCCTAACTTTCCCATCATCCTGAGATCTGGGATCAGCACATTCTCTCCTAACTTTCCCCTCATCCTGAGCGCTGGGATCATCACATTCTCTCCTAAATTTCCCCTCATCCTGAGAGCTGGGATCATCACATTCTCTCCTAACTTTTCCCTCATCCTGAGAGCTGGGATCATCACATTCTCTCCTAACTTTCCCCTGAGAATCCTGAGAGCTGGGAACATCACATTCTCTCCTAACTTTCCCCTCATCCTGAGAGCTGGGATCATCACATTCTCTCCTAACTTTCACTTCAGGATCCTGAGAGATGGGATCATCACATTCTCTCCTAACTTTCCACTCATCCTGAGAGCTGGGAACATCACATTCACTCCTAACTTTCCCCTCATCCTGAGAGCTGGGAACATCACATTCACTCCTAAATTTCCACTCATCCTGAGAGCTGGGATCATCACATTCTTTCCTAACTTTCCCCTCATCCTGAGAGATGGGATCATCACATTCTCTCCTAACTTTCCCCTCATCCTGAGAGATGGGATCATCACATTCTCTCCTAACTTTCCCCTCATCCTGAGAGCTGGGATCATCACAATCTCTCCAAAATTTCCCCTCAGGATCCTGAGATCTGGGATCATCACATTCTCTCCTAACTTTCCCATCATCCTGACAGCTGGGATCATCACATTCTCTCCTAACTTTCCCCTCATCCTGAGAGCTGGGAACATCACATTCTCTCCTAACTTTCCCCTCATCCTGAGAGCCGGGATCATCACATTCTCTCCTAACTTTCCCCTCATCCTGAGAGCCGGGATCATCACATTCTCTCCTAACTTTCCCCTGAGGATCCTGAGAGCTGGGATCATCACATTCTCTCCTAACTTTCCCCATATCTTGAGAGCTGGGATCATCACATTCTCTCCTAACTTTCCCCTCATCCTGAGAGCTGGGATCATCACATTCTCTCCTAACTTTCCCCTCATCATGAGAGCTGGGATCATCACATTCTCTCCTAACTTTCCACTCATCCTGAGAGCTGGGATCATCACATTCTCTCCTAACTTTCCCCTCATCCTGAGAGCTGGGATCATCACATTCTCTCCTAACTTTACACTCATCCTGAGAGCTGGGATCATCACATTCTCTCCTAACTTTCCCGTCAGGATCCTGAGAGCTGGGATCATCACATTCTCTCCTAACTTTCCCCTCATCCTGAGAGCTGGGATCATCACATTCTCTCCTAACTTTCCCCTCATCCTGAGAGCTGGGATCATCACATTCTCTCCTAACTTTACCTTCAGGATCCTGAGAGTTGGGATCAACACATTCTCTCCTAACTTTTCCCTTAGGATCCTGAGAGCTGGATCATCACATTCACTTCTAACTTTCCCATCATCCTGAGAGCTGGAATCATCACATTCTCTCCTAACTTTCCCCTCATCCTGAGAGCTGGGATCATCACATTCTCTCCTAACTTTCCAATCATCCTGAGAGCTGGGATCATCACATTCTCTCCAACCTATCCCCTCATCCTGAGAGCTGGGATCATCACACTCTCTCCTAACTTTCCCCTCATCCTGAGAGCTGGGATCATCACATTCCCTCCTAACTTTCCCCTCATCCTGAGAGCTGGGATCATCACATTCTCTCCTAACTTTCCCCTCATCCTGAGAGCTGGGAACATCACATTCTCTCCAAATTTGCCCTCATCCTGAGAGCTGGGATCATCAGATTCTCTCCTAAATTTCCCCTCATCCTGAGAGCTGGGATCATCACATTCTCTCCTAACTTTCCTCTCATCTTGAGAGCTGGGATCATCACATTCTCTCCTAACTTTCCCCTCATCCTGAGAGCTGGGATCATCACATTCTCTCCTAACTTTCCCCTCATCTTGAGAGCTGGGATCATCACATTCTCTCCTAACTTTCCCCTCATCCTGAGAGCTGGGATCATCAGATTCTCTCCTAAATTTCCCCTCATCCTGAGAGCTGGGATAATCACATTCTCTCCTAACTTTCCCCTCATCTTGAGAGCTGGGATCACCACATTCTCTCCTAACTTTCCGCTCATCCTGAGAGATGGGATCATCACATTCTCTCCTAACTTTCCCCGCATCCTGAGAGCTGGGATCATCACATTCTCCCATAACTTTCCAATCATCCTGAGACCTGGGACCACCACATTCTCTACTAACTATCCCCTCATCCTGAGTGCTGGGATCATCACATTCTCTCCTAAATTTCCCCTCATCCTGAGAGCTGGGATCATCACATTCTCTCCTAACTTTCCCCTCATCCTGAGAGATGGGATCATCACATTCTCTCCTAACTTTCCACTCATCCTGAGAGCTGGGATCATCACATTCTCTCCTAACTTTCCCCTCATCCTGAGAGCTGGGATCATCACATTCTCTCCTAACTTTCCCCTCATCCTGAGAGCTGGGAACATCACATTCTCTCCAAATTTGCCCTCCTCCTGAGAACTGGGATCATCACATTCTCTCCTAATTTTCCCCTCATCCTGAGATCTGGGATCAGCACATTCTCTCCTAACTTTCCCCTCATCCTGAGCGCTGGGATCATCACATTCTCTCCTAAATTTCCCCTCATCCTGAGAGCTGGGATCATCACATTCTCTCCTAACTTTCCCCTCATCCTGAGAGCTGGGATCATCACATCCTCTCCAAATTTGCCCTCATCCTGAGAGCTGGGTTCATCACATTCTCTCCTAACTTTCCACTCATCCTGAGAGCTGGGATCATCCCATTCTCTCCTAACTTTCCCCTCATCCTGAGAGCTGGGATCATCACATTCTCTCCTAACTTTCCCCTCATCCTGAGAGCTGGGATCATCACATTCTCTCCTTACTTTCCCTTCAGGATCCTGAGAGTTGGGATCATCACATTCTCTCCTAACGTTCCTCTTATCCTGAGAGCTGGGATCATCACATTCTCTCCTTACTTTCCCTTCAGGATCCTGAGAGTTGGCATCATCACATTCTCTCCTAACTTTTCCCTTAGGATCGTGAGAGCTGGATCATCACATTCACTTCTAACTTTCCCCTCATCCTGAGAGCTGGAATCATCACATTCTCTCCTAACTTTCCCCTCATCCTGAGAGCTGGGATCATCACATTCTCTCCTAACTTTCCCCTCATCCTGAGAGCTGGGATCATCACATTCTCTCCAAACTATCCACTCATCCTGAGAGCTGGGATCATCACACTCTCTCCTAACTTTCCCCTCATCCTGAGAGCTGGGATCATCACATTCCCTCCTAATTTTCCCCTCATCCTGAGAGCTGGGATCATCACATTCTCTCCTAATTTTCCCCTCATCCTGAGAGCTGGGATCATCACATTCTCTCCTAACTTTCCCATCATCCTGAGAGCTGGGATCATCACATTCTCTCCCAACTTTCCCCTCAGGATCCTGAGAGCTGGGATCATCACATTCTCTCCTAACTTTCCCCTCATCCTGAGAGCTGGGATCATCACATTCTCTCCTAAATTTCCCCTCATCCTGAGAGCTGGGATCATCACATTCTCTCCTAAATTTCCCCTCATCCTGAAGCTGGGATCATCACATTCTCTCCTAAATTTCCCCTCATCCTGAGAGCTGGGATCATCACATTCTCTCCTAACTTTCCCCTCATCCTGAGAGATGGGATCATCATATTCTCTCCTAACTTTCCACTCATCCTGAGAGCTGGGATCATCACATTCTCTCCTAACTTTCCACTCATCCTGAGAGCTGGATCATCACATTCTCTCCTAACTTTCCCCTCATCCTGAGAGATGAGATCATCATATTCTCGCCTAACTTTCCCCCACAGCTGGGATCATCACATTCTCTCCTAACTTTCCCCTCATCCTGAGAGCCGGGATCATCACATTCTCTCCTAACTTTCCCTGCATCCTGAGAGCTGGGATCATCACATTCTCTCCAACTTTCCCCTCAGGATCCTGAGAGCTGGGATCATCACAGTCTCTGCTAACTTTCCCCTCATCCTGAGAGCTGGGATCATCACATTCTCTCCTAACTTTCCCCGCATCCTGAGAGCTGGGATCATCACATTCTCTCCTAACTTTCACCTCATCCTGTGAGCTGGGATCATCACATTCTCTCCTAACTTTCCCCTCATCCTGAGAGCTGGGATCATTACATTCTCTCCTAACTTTCCCCTCATCCTGAGAGCTGGGATCATTACATTCTCTCCTAACTTTCCCTCACAGGTGGGATCACCGCATTCTCTCCTAACGTTCCACCTCATCCTGAGAGCTGGATCATCACATTCACTCCTAACTTTCCCCTCATCCTGAGAGCTGGGATCATCACATTCTCTGCTAACTTTCCCCGCATCCTGAGAGCTGGGATCATCACATTCTCTCCTAACTTTCCCCTCAGGCTCCTGAAAGCTGGAATCATCACATTCTCTCCTAACTTTCCCCTCATCCTGAGAGCTGGGATCATCACATTCTCTCCTAACTTTCCCCTCATCCTGAGAGCTGGGATCATCACATTCTCTCCTAACTTTTCCCTCATCCTGAGAGCTGGGATCATCACATTCTCTCCTAACTTTCCCCTCAGAATCCTGAGAGCTGGGAACATCACATTCTCTCCTAACTTTCCCCTCATCCTGAGAGCTGGGATCATCACATTCTCTCCTAACTTTCCCTTCAGGATCCTGAGAGTTGGGATCATCACATTCTCTCCTTACTTTCCCCTCATCCTGAGAGATGGGATCATCACATTCTCTCCTAACTTTCCACTCATCCTGAGAGCTGGGAACATCACATTCACTCCAAACTTTCCCCTCATCCTGAGAGCTGGGAACATTACATTCACTCCTAAATTTCGACTCATCCTGAGAGCTGGGATCATCACATTCTTTCCTAACTTTCCCCTCATCCTGAGAGATGGGATCATCACATTCTCTCCTAACTTTCCCCTCATCCTGAGAGATGGGATCATCACATTCTCTCCTAACTTTCCCCTCATCCTGAGAGCTGGGATCATCACAATCTCTCCAAAATTTCCCCTCAGGATCCTGAGATCTGGGATCATCACATTCTCTCCTAACTTTCCCCTCATCCTGAGAGCTGGGATCATCACATTCTCTCCTAACTTTCCCCTCATCCTGAGAGCTGGGAACATCACATTCTCTCCTAACTTTCCCCTCATCCTGAGAGCTGGGAACATCACATTCTCTCCTAACTTTCCCCTCATCCTGAGAGACGGGATCATCACATTCTCTCCTAACTTTCCCCTCATCCTGAGAGCCGGGATCATCACATTCTCTCCTAACTTTCCCCTGAGGATCCTGAGAGCTGGGATCATCACATTCTCTCCTAACTTCCCCCATATCTTGAGAGCTGGGATCATCACATTCTCTCCTAACTTTCCCCTCATCCTGAGAGCTGGGAACATCACATTCTCTCCTAACTTTCCCCTCATCCTGAGAGCTGGGATCATCACATTCTCTCCTAACTTTCCCCTCATCCTGAGAGCTGGGATCATCACATTCTCTCCTAACTTTACCCTCATCCGGAGAGCTGGGATCATCACATTCTCTCCTAACTTTCCCCTCATCCTGAGAGCTGGGATCATCACATTCTCTCCTAACTTTCCCTTCAGGATCCTGAGAGCTGGGATCATCACATTCTCTTCTAACTTTCCCCTCATCCTGAGAGCTGGGATCATCACATTCTCTCCTAACTTTCCCCTCATCCTGAGAGCTGGGATCATCACATTCTCTCCTAACTTTCCCTTCAGGATCCTGAGAGTTGGGATCATCACATTCTCTCCTAACTTTTCCCTTAGGATCCTGAGAGCTGGATCATCACATTCACTTCTAACTTTCCCCTCATCCTGAGAGCTGGAATCATCACATTCTCTCCTAACTTTCCCCTCATCCTGAGAGCTGGGATCATCACATTCTCTCCTAACTTTCCAATCATCCTGAGAGCTGGGATCATCACATTCTCTCCAACCTATCCCCTCATCCTGAGAGCTGGGATCATCACACTCTCTCCTAACTTTCCCCTCATCCTGAGAGCTGGGATCATCACATTCCCTCCTAACTTTCCCCTCATCCTGAGAGCTGGGATCATCACATTCTCTCCTAACTTTCCCCTCATCCTGAGAGCTGGGAACATCACATTCTCTCCAAATTTGCCCTCATCCTGAGAGCTGGAATCATCACATTCTCTCCTAACTTTCCCCTCATCCTGAGAGCTGGGATCATCAGATTCTCTCCTAAATTTCCCCTCATCCTGAGAGCTGGGATAATCACATTCTCTCCTAACTTTCCCCTCATCTTGAGAGCTGGGATCATCACATTCTCTCCTAACTTTCCCCTCATCCTGAGAGCTGGGATCATCACATTCTCTCCTAACTTTCCCCTCATCCTGAGAGATGGGATCATCACATTCTCTCCTAACTTTCCCCGCATCCTGAGAGCTGGGATCATCACATTCTCCCATAACTTTCCAATCATCCTGAGACCTGGGACCACCACATTCTCTACTAACTATCCCCTCATCCTGAGTGCTGGGATCATCACATTCTCTCCTAAATTTCCCCTCATCCTGAGAGCTGGGATCATCACATTCTCTCCTAACTTTCCCCTCATCCTGAGAGCTGGGATCATCACATTCTCTCCTAACTTTCCACTCATCCTGAGAGCTGGGATCATCACATTCTCTCCTAACTTTCCCCTCATCCTGAGAGCAGGAATCATCACATTCTCTCCTAACTTTCCCCTCATCCTGAGAGCTGGGAACATCACATTCTCTCCAAATTTGCCCTCATCCTGAGAACTGGGATCATCACATTCTCTCCTAATTTTCCCCTCATCCTGAGATCTGGGATCAGCACATTCTCTCCTAACTTTCCCCTCTTCCTGAGAGCTGGGATCATCACATTCTCTCCTAACTTTCCCCTCAAGATCCTGAGAGCTGGGATCATCACATTCTCTCCTAAATTTCCCCTCATCCTGAGAGCTGGGATCATCACATTCTGCCAAATTTGCCCTCATCCTGAGAGCTGGGTTCATCACATTCTCTCCTAACTTTCCACTCATCCTGAGAGCTGGGATCATCCCATTCTCTCCTAACTTTCCCCTGAGGATCCTGAGAGCTGGGATCATCACATTCTCTCCTAACTTCCCCCATATCTTGAGAGCTGGGATCATCACATTCTCTCCTAACTTTCCCCTCATCCTGAGAGCTGGGATCATCACATTCTCTCCTAACTTTCCCCTCATCCTGAGAGCTGGGATCATCACATTCTCTCCTAACTTTCCCCTCATCCTGAGAGCTGGGATCATCACATTCTCTCCTAACTTTCCCCTCCAGATCCTGAGAGCTGGATCATCACATTCTCTCCTAACTTTCCCCTCATCCTGAGAGCTGGGATCATCACATTCTCTCCTAACTTTACCCTCATCCTGAGAGCTGGGATCATCACATTCTCTCCTAACTTTCCCCTCATCCTGAGAGCTGGGATCATCACATTCTCTCCTAACTTTCCCTTCAGGATCCTGAGAGTTGGGATCATCACATTCTCTCCTAACTTTTCCCTTAGGATCCTGAGAGCTGGATCATCACATTCACTTCTAACTTTCCCCTCATCCTGAGAGCTGGAATCATCACATTCTCTCCTAACTTTCCCCTCATCCTGAGAGCTGGGATCATCACATTCTCTCCTAACTTTCCAATCATCCTGAGAGCTGGGATCATCACATTCTCTCCAACCTATCCCCTCATCCTGAGAGCTGGGATCATCACATTCTCTCCTAACTTTCCCCTCATCCTGAGAGCTGGGAACATCACATTCTCTCCAAATTTGCCCTCATCCTGAGAGCTGGGATCATCAGATTCTCTCCTAAATTTCCCCTCATCCTGAGAGCTGGGATCATCACATTCTCTCCTAAATTTCCCCTCATCTTGAGAGCTGGGATCATCACATTCTCTCCTAACTTTCCCCTCATCCTGAGAGCTGGGATCATCACATTCTCTCCTAACTTTCCCCTCATCCTGAGAGCTGGGATCATCAGATTCTCTCCTAAATTTCCCCTCATCCTGAGAGCTGGGATCATCACATTCTCTCCTAACTTTCCCCTCATCCTGAGAGCTGGGATCATCACATTCTCTCCTAACTTTCCCCTCATCCTGAGAGCTGGGATCATCAGATTCTCTCCTAAATTTCCCCACATCCTGAGAGCTGGGATCATCACATTCTCTCCTAACTTTCCCCTCATCTTGAGAGCTGGGATCATCACATTCTCTCCTAACTTTCCCCTCATCCTGAGAGCTGGGATCATCACATTCTCTCCTAACTTTCCCCTCATCTTGAGAGCTGGGATCATCACATTCTCTCCTAACTTTCCCCTCATCCTGAGAGCTGGGATCATCAGATTCTCTCCTAAATTTCCCCTCATCCTGAGAGCTGGGATAATCACATTCTCTCCTAACTTTCCCCTCATCTTGAGAGCTGGGATCATCACATTCTCTCCTAACTTTCCCCTCATCCTGAGAGATGGGATCATCACATTCTCTCCTAACTTTCCCCGCATCCTGAGAGCTGGGATCATCATCACATTCTCCCATAACTTTCCAATCATCCTGAGACCTGGGACCACCACATTCTCTACTAACTATCCCCTCATACTGAGTGCTGGGATCATCACATTCTCTCCTAAATTTCCCCTCATCCTGAGAGCTGGGATCATCACATTCTCTCCTAACTTTCCCCTCATCCTGAGAGATGGGATCATCACATTCTCTCCTAACTTTCCACTCATCCTGAGAGCTGGGATCATCACATTCCCTCCTAACTTTCCCCTCATCCTGAGAGCTGGGATCATCACATTCTCTCCTAACTTTCCCCTCATCCTGAGAGCTGGGAACATCACATTCTCTCCAAATTTGCCCTCATCCTGAGAACTGGGATCATCACATTCTCTCCTAATTTTCCCCTCATCCTGAGATCTGGGATCAGCACATTCTCTCCTAACTTTGCCCTCATCCTGAGCGCTGGGATCATCACATTCTCTCCTAAATTTCCCCTCATCCTGAGAGCTGGGATCATCACATTCTCTCCTAACTTTCCCCTCATCCTGAGAGCTGGGATCATCACATTCTCTCCAAATTTGCCCTCATCCTGAGAGCTGGGATCATCACATTCTCTCCTAACTTTCCACTCATCCTGAGAGCTGGGATCATCCCATTCTCTCCTAACTTTCCCCTCATCCTGAGAGCTGGGATCATCACATTCTCTCCTAACTTTCCACTCATCCTGAGAGCTGGGATCATCACATTCTCTCCTTACTTTCCCTTCAGGATCCTGAGAGTTGGGATCATCACATTCTCTCCTAACTTTCCTCTTATCCTGAGAGCTGGGATCATCACATTCTCTCCTTACTTTCCCTTCAGGATCCTGAGAGTTGGGATCATCACATTCTCTCCTAACTTTTCCCTTAGGATCCTGAGAGCTGGATCATCACATTCACTTCTAACTTTCCCCTCATCCTGAGAGCTGGAATCATCACATTCTCTCCTAACTTTCCCCTCATCCTGAGAGCTGGGATCATCACATTCTCTCCAAACTATCCACTCATCCTGAGAGCTGGGATCATCACATTCTCTCCTAACTTTCCCCTCATCCTGAGAGCTGGGATCATCACATTCTCTCCTAACTTTCCCCTCATCCTGAGAGCTGGGATCATCACATTCTCTCCTAATTTTCCCCTCACCCTGAGAGCTGGGATCATCACATTCTCTCCTAACTTTCCCATCATCCTGAGAGCTGGGATCATCACATTCTCTCCTAACTTTCCCCTCAGGATCCTGAGAGCTGGGATCATCACATTCTCTCCTAAGTTTCCCCTCATCCTGAGAGCTGGGATCATCACATTCTCTCCTAAATTTCCCCTCATCCTGAGAGCTGGGATCATCACATTCTCTCCTAAATTTCCCCTCATCCTGAAGCTGGGATCATCACATTCTCTCCTAAATTTCCCCTCATCCTGAGAGCTGGGATCATCACATTCTCTCCTAACTTTCCCCTCATCCTGAGAGCTGGGATCATCACATTCTCTCCTAAATTTCCCCTCATCCTGAGAGCTGGGATCATCACATTCTCTCCTAACTTTCCCCTCATCCTGAGAGATGGGATCATCATATTCTCTCCTAACTTTCCCCTCATCCTGAGAGATGGGATCATCACATTCTCTCCTAACTTTCCCCTCATCCTGAGAGATGAGATCATCATATTCTCTCCTAACTTTCCCCCACAGCTGGGATCATCACATTCTCTCCTAACTTTCCCCTCATCCTGAGAGATGGGATCATCATATTCTCTCCTAACTTTCCCCCACAGCTGGGAACATCACATTCTCTCCTAAATTTCCCCTCATCCAGAGATCTGGGATCAGCACATTCTCTCCTAACTTTCCCCTCATCCTGAGCGCTGGGATCATCACATTCTCTCCTAACTTTCCCCTCATCCTGAGAGCTGGGATCATCACATTCTCTCCTAACTTTCCCCTCATCCTGAGAGCCGGGATCATCACATTCTCTCCTAACGTTCCCCTCATCCTGAGAGCTGGGATCATCACATTCTCTCCTAACTTTCCCCTCAGGATCCTGAGAGCTGGGATCATCACATTCTCTCCTAACTTTCCCCTCAGGATCCTGAGAGCTGGGATCATCACATTCTCTCCTAACTTTCCCCTCAGGATCCTGAGAGCTGGGATCATCACATTCTCTCCTAACTTTCCCCTCAGGATCCTGAGAGCTGGGATCATCACATTCTCTCCTAACTTTCCCCTCATCCTGAGAGCTGGGATCATCCCATTCTCTCCTAACTTTCCACTCATCCTGAGAGCTGGGATCATCACAGTCTCTCCTAACTTTCCCCTCATCCTGAGAGCTGCGATCATCACATTCTCTCCTAACTTTCCCCTCATCCTGAGAGATGGGATCATCACATTCTCTCCTAACTTTCCCCTCATCCTGAGAGCTGGGATCATCACATTCTCTCCTAACATTCCCCTCATCCTGAGAGCTGAGATCATCACACTCTCTCCTAACTTTCCCCTCATCCTGAGAGCTGGGATCATCACATTCTCTCCTAACTTTCCCCTCATCCTGAGAGCTGAGATCATCACACTCTCTCCTAACTTTCCCCTCATCCTGAGAGCTGGGATCATCACATTCTCTCCAAACTATCCCCTCATCCTGAGAGCTGAGATCATCACACTCTCTCCTAACTTTCCCTTCATCCTGAGAGATGGGATCATCACATTCTCTCCTAACTTTCCCCTCATCCTGAGAGCTGGGATCATCACATTCTCTCCTAACATTCCCCTCATCCTGAGAGCTGGGATCATCACATTCTCTCCAAACTATCCCCTCATCCTGAGAGCTGAGATCATCACACTCTCTCCTAACTTTCCCCTCATCCTGAGAGCTGGGATCATCACATTCTCTCCTAACTTTCCCCTCAGGATCCTGAGAGCTGGGATCATCACATTCTCTCCTAACTTTCCCCTCATCCTGAGAGCTGGGATCATCACATTCTCTCCTAACTTTCCCCTCAGGATCCTGAGAGCAGGGATCATCACATTCTATCCTAACTTTCCCCTCATCCTGAGAGCTGGGATCATCACATTCTCTCCTAACTTTCCCCTCATCCTGAGAGCTGGGAACATCACATTCTCTCCAAATTTGCCCTCATCCTGAGAGCTGGGATCATCACATTCTCTCCTAACTTTCCCCTCATCCTGAGAGCTGGGATCATCACATTCTCTCCTAACTTTCCACTCATCCTGAGAGCTGGGATCATCACATTCTCTCCTAAATTTCCCCTCATCCTGAGAGCTGGGATCATCACATTCTCTCCTAACTTTCCCCTCATCTTGAGAGCTGGGATCATCACATTCTCCCCTAATTTTCCCCTCATCCTGAGAGATGGGATCATCACATTCTCTCCTAACTTTCCACTCATCCTGAGAGCTGGGATCATCACATTCTCTCCTAACTTTCCCCTCATCCTGAGAGCTGGGATCATCACATTCTCTCCTAACTTTCCCCGCATCCTGAGAGCTGGGATCATCACATTCTCCCATAACTTTCCAATCATCCTGAGACCTGGGACCACCACATTCTCGACTAACTATCCCCTCATCCTGAGAGCTGGGATCATCACATTCTCTCCTAAATTTCCCCTCATCCTGAGAGCTGGGATCATCACATTCTCTCCTAACTTTCCCCTCATCCTGAGAGATGGGATCATCACATTCTCTCCTAACTTTCCCCTCATCCTGAGAGCTGGGATCATCACATTCTCTCCTAACTTTCCCCTCATCCTGAGAGATGGGATCATCATATTCTCTCCTAACTTTCCCCCACAGCTGGGATCATCACATTCTCTCCTAAATTTCCCCTCATCCTGAGAGCAGGGATCATCACATTCTCTCCTAACTTTCCACTCATCCTGAGAGCTGGGAACATCACATTCTCTCCTAACTTTCCCATCATCCTGAGATCTGGGATCAGCACATTCTCTCCTAACTTTCCCCTCATCCTGAGCGCTGGGATCATCACATTCTCTCCTAAATTTCCCCTCATCCTGAGAGCTGGGATCATCACATTCTCTCCTAACTTTCCCCTCATCCTGAGAGCTGGGATCATCACATTCTCTCCAAATTTGCCCTCATCCTGAGAGCTGGGATCATCACATTCTCTCCTAACTTTCCACTCATCCTGAGAGCTGGGATCATCCCATTCTCTCCTAACTTTCCCCTCAACCTGAGAGCTGGGATCATCACATTCTCTCCTAACTTTCCACTCATCCTGAGAGCTGGGATCATCACATTCTCTCCTTACTTTCCCTTCAGGATCCTGAGAGTTGGGATCATCACATTCTCTCCTAACTTTCCCGTCATCCTGAGAGCTGGGATCATCACATTCTCTCCTAACTTTCCCCTCATCCTGAGAGCTGGGATCATCACATTCTCTCCTAACTTTCCCCTCATCCTGAGAGCTGGGATCATCACATTCTCTCCTAACTTTCCCCTCATCCTGAGAGCTGGGATCATCACACTCTCTCCTAACTTTCCCCTCATCCTGAGAGCTGGGATCATCACATTCCCTCCTAACTTTCCCCTCATCCTGAGAGCTGGGATCATCACATTCTCTCCTAATTTTCCCCTCATCCTGAGAGCTGGGATCATCACATTCTCTCCTAACTTTCCCATCATCCTGAGAGCTGGGATCATCACATTCTCTCCTAACTTTCCCCTCAGGATCCTGAGAGCTGGGATCATCACAGTCTCTCCTAACTTTCCCCTCATCCTGAGAGCTGGGATCATCACATTCTCTCCTAACTTTCTCCTCATGCTGAGAGCTGGGATCATCACATTCTCTCCTAAATTTCCCCTCATCCTGAGAGCTGGGATCATCACATTCTCTCCTAACTTTCCCCTCATCTTGAGAGCTGGGATCATCACATTCTCCCATAACTTTCCAATCATCCTGAGACCTGGGATCACCAGATTCTCTACTAACTATCCCCTCATCCTGAGAGCTGGGATCATCACATTCTCTCCTAAATTTCCCCTCATCCTGAGAGCTGGGATCATCACATTCTCTCCTAACTTTCCCCTCATCCTGAGAGATGGGATCATCATATTCTCTCCTAACTTTCCCCCACAGCTGGGATCATCACATTCTCTCCTAACTTTCCCCTCATCCTGAGAGATGGGATCATCACATTCTCTCCTAAATTTCCCCTCATCCTGAGAGCAGGGATCATCACATTCTCTCCTAACTTTCCCCTCATCCTGAGAGCTGGGATCATCACATTCTCTCCAAATTTGCCCTCATCCTGAGAGCTGGGATCATCACATTCTCTCCTAACTTTCCCCTCATCCTGAGAGCTGGGATCAGCACATTCTCTCCTAACTTTCCCCTCATCCTGAGATCTGGGATCAGCACATTCTCTCCTAACTTTCCCCTCATCCTGAGCGCTGGGATCATCACATTCTCTCCTAAATTTCCCCTCATCCTGAGAGCTGGGATCATCACATTCTCTCCTAACTTTCCCCTCATCCTGAGTGCTGGGATCATCACATTCCCTCCTAACTTTCCACTCATCCTGAGAGCTGGGATCATGATATCTCTCCTAACTTTTCCCTCAGGATCCTGAGAGCTGGGACCATCACCATCTCTCCTAACTTTCCCCTCATCCTGAGAGATGGGAACATCACATTCTCTCCTTACTTTCCCTTCAGGATCCTGAGAGCTGGATCATCACATTCTCTCCTAACTTTCCACTCATCCTGAGAGCTGGAATCATCACATTCTCTCCTAACTTTCCCCGCATCCTGAGAGCTGGATCATCACATTCTCTCCTAACTTTCCCCTCATCCTGAGAGCTGGAATCATCACATTCTCTCCTAACTTTCCCCTCATCCTGAGAGCTGGGATCATCACATTCTCTCCTAACTTTCCCCTCATCCTGAGAGCTGGGATCATCACATTCTCTCCTAACTTTCCCCGCATCCTGAGAGCTGGTATCATCACATTCTCTCCTAACTTTCCCCTCATCCTGAGAGCTGGGATCATCACATTCTCTCCTAACTTTCCCCTCATCCTGAGAGCTGGGATCATCACATTCTCTCCTAACTTTCCCCGCATCCTGAGAGCTGGTATCATCACATTCTCTCCTAACTTTCCCCTCATCCTGAGAGCTGGGATCATCACATTCTCTCCTAACTTTTCCCTCAGCCTGAGAGCTGGGATCATCACATTCTCTCCTAACTTTCCCCTCATCCTGAGAGCTGGGATCATCACATTCTCTCCTAACTTTCCCCGCATCCTGAGAGCTGGGATCATCACATTCTCTCCTAACTTTCCCCTCATCCTGAGAGCTGGGATCATCACATTCTCTCCTAACTTTCCCCTCATCCTGAGAGCTGGGATCATCACATTCTCTCCTAACTTTCCCCTCATCCTGAGAGCTGGGATCATCACATTCTCTCCTAACTTTCCCCTCATCCTGAGAGCTGGGATCATCACATTCTCTCCTAACTTTCCCCGCATCCTGAGAGCTGGGATCATCACATTCTCTCCTAACTTTCCCCTCATCCTGAGAGCTGGGATCATCACATTCTCTCCTAACTTTCCCCTCATCCTGAGAGCTGGGATCATCACATTCTCTCCAAATTTGCCCTCATCCTGAGAGATGGGATCATCACATTCTCTCCTAACTTTCCACTCATCCTGAGAGCTGGGATCATCCCATTCTCTCCTAACTTTCCACTCATCCTGAGAGCTGGGATCATCACATTCTCTCCTAACTTGCCCCTCATCCTGAGAGATGGGATCATCACATTCTCTCCTAACTTTCCCCTCAGGATCCTGAGAGCTGGGATCATCACATTCTCTCCTAACTTTCCACTCATCCTGAGAGCTGGGATCATCACATTCTCTCCTAACTTTCCCCTCATCCTGAGAGCTGGGATCATCACAGTCTCTCCTAACTTTCCCCTCATCCTGAGAGCTGGGATCATCACATTCTCTCCTAACTTTCCCCTCATCCTGAGAGCTGGGATCATCACATTCTCTCCTAACTTTCCCCTCATCCTGAGAGCTGGATCATCACATTCTCTCCTAACTTTCCCCTCATCCTGAGAGCTGGGATCATCATATCTCTCCTAACTTTTCCCTCAGGATCCTGAGAGCTGGGATCATCACATTCTCTCCTAAATTTCCCCTCATCCTGAGAGCTGGGATCATCACATTCTCTCCTAACTTTCCACTCAGGATCCTGAGAGCTGGGATCATCACATTCTCTCCTAACTTTCCCCGCATCCTGAGAGCTGGGATCATCCCATTCTCTCCTAACTTTCCACTCATCCTGAGAGCTGGGATCATCCCATTCTCTCCTAACTTTCCCCTCATCCTGAGAGCTGGGATCATCACATTCTCTCCTAACTTTCCCCTCAGGATCCTGAGAGCTGGGATCATCACATTCTCTCCTAACTTTCCCCTCATCCTGAGAGCTGGGATCATCACATTCTCTCCTAACTTTCCCCTCATCCTGAGAGCTGGGATCATCACAGTCTCTCCTAACTTTCCCCTCATCCTGAGAGCTGGGATCATCACATTCTCTCCTAACTTTCACCTCATCCTGAGAGCTGGGATCATCACATTCTCTCCTAACTTTCCCCTCATCCTGAGAGCTGGATCATCACATTCTCTCCTAACTTTCCCCTCATCCTGAGAGCTGGGATCATCATATCTCTCCTAACTTTTCCCTCAGGATCCTGAGAGCTGGGATCATCACATTCTCTCCTAAATTTCCCCTCATCCTGAGAGCTGGGATCATCACATTCTCTCCTAACTTTCCACTCAGGATCCTGAGAGCTGGGATCATCACATTCTCTCTTAACTTTCCCCGCATCCTGAGAGCTGGGATCATCACATTCTCTCCAAATTTGCCCTCATCCTGAGAGATGGGATCATCACATTCTCTCCTAACTTTCCCCTCATCCTGAGAGCTGGGATCATCACATTCTCTCCTAACTTTCCCCTCATCCTGAGAGCTGGGATCATCACATTCTCTCCTAACTTTCCCCTCATCCTGAGAGCTGGATCATCACATTCTCTCCTAACTTTCCCCTCATCCTGAGAGCTGGGATCATCATATCTCTCCTAACTTTTCCCTCAGGATCCTGAGAGCTGGGATCATCACATTCTCTCCTAAATTTCCCCTCATCCTGAGAGCTGGGATCATCACATTCTCTCCTAACTTTCCACTCAGGATCCTGAGAGCTGGGATCATCACATTCTCTCTTAACTTTCCCCGCATCCTGAGAGCTGGGATCATCACATTCTCTCCAAATTTGCCCTCATCCTGAGAGATGGGATCATCACATTCTCTCCTAACTTTCCACTCATCCTGAGAGCTGGGATCATCCCATTCTCTCCTAACTTTCCACTCATCCTGAGAGCTGGGATCATCACATTCTCTCCTAACTTTCCCCTCATCCTGAGAGCTGGGATCATCACATTCTCTCCTAACTTTCCCCTCAGGATCCTGAGTGCTGGGATCATCACATTCTCTCCTAACTTTCCACTCATCCTGAGAGCTGGGATCATCACATTCTCTCCTAACTTTCCCCTCATCCTGAGAGCTGGGATCATCACAGTCTCTCCTAACTTTCCCCTCATCCTGAGAGCTGGGATCATCACATTCTCTCCTAACTTTCCCCTCATCCTGAGAGCTGGGATCATCACATTCTCTCCTAACTTTCCCCTCATCCTGAGAGCTGGATCATCACATTCTCTCCTAACTTTCCAATCATCCTGAGAGCTGGGATCATCACATTCTCTCCAAACATTCCCCTCAGGATCCTGAGAGCTGGGATCATCCCATTCTCTCCTAACTTTCCCCTCATCCTGAGAGCTGGGATCATCACATTCTCTCCTAACTTTCCCCTCATCCTGAGAGCTGGGATCATCACATTCTCTCCTTACTTTCCCTTCAGGATCCTGAGAGTTGGGATCATCACATTCTCTCCTAACTTTCCTCTTATCCTGAGAGCTGGGATCATCACATTCTCTCCTTACTTTCCCTTCAGGATCCTGAGAGTTGGGATCATCACATTCTCTCCTAACTTTTCCCTTAGGATCCTGAGAGCTGGATCATCACATTCACTTCTAACTTTCCCCTCATCCTGAGAGCTGGAATCATCACATTCTCTCCTAACTTTCCCCTCATCCTGAGAGCTGGGATCATCACATTCTCTCCAAACTATCCACTCATCCTGAGAGCTGGGATCATCACATTCTCTCCTAACTTTCCCCTCATCCTGAGAGCTGGGATCATCACATTCTCTCCTAAGTTTCCCCTCATCCTGAGAGCTGGGATCATCACATTCTCTCCTAAATTTCCCCTCATCCTGAGAGCTGGGATCATCACATTCTCTCCTAAATTTCCCCTCATCCTGAAGCTGGGATCATCACATTCTCTCCTAAATTTCCCCTCATCCTGAGAGCTGGGATCATCACATTCTCTCCTAACTTTCCCCTCATCCTGAGAGCTGGGATCATCACATTCTCTCCTAAATTTCCCCTCATCCTGAGAGCTGGGAAAATCACATTCTCTCCTAACTTTCCCCTCATCCTGAGAGATGGGATCATCATATTCTCTCCTAACTTTCCCCTCATCCTGAGAGATGGGATCATCACATTCTCTCCTAACTTTCCCCTCAGGATCCTGAGAGCTGGGATCATCACATTCTCTCCTAACTTTCCCCTCAGGATCCTGAGAGCTGGGATCATCACATTCTCTCCTAACTTTCCCCTCAGGATCCTGAGAGCTGGGATCATCACATTCTCTCCTAACTTTCCCCTCATCCTGAGAGCTGGGATCATCCCATTCTCTCCTAACTTTCCACTCATCCTGAGAGCTGGGATCATCACAGTCTCTCCTAACTTTCCCCTCATCCTGAGAGCTGCGATCATCACATTCTCTCCTAACTTTCCCCTCATCCTGAGAGATGGGATCATCACATTCTCTCCTAACTTTCCCCTCATCCTGAGAGCTGGGATCATCACATTCTCTCCTAACATTCCCCTCATCCTGAGAGCTGAGATCATCACACTCTCTCCTAACTTTCCCCTCATCCTGAGAGCTGGGATCATCACATTCTCTCCTAACTTTCCCCTCATCCTGAGAGCTGAGATCATCACACTCTCTCCTAACTTTCCCCTCATCCTGAGAGCTGGGATCATCACATTCTCTCCAAACTATCCCCTCATCCTGAGAGCTGAGATCATCACACTCTCTCCTAACTTTCCCTTCATCCTGAGAGATGGGATCATCACATTCTCTCCTAACTTTCCCCTCATCCTGAGAGCTGGTATCATCACATTCTCTGCTAACATTCCCCTCATCCTGAGAGCTGGGATCATCACATTCTCTCCAAACTATCCCCTCATCCTGAGAGCTGAGATCATCACACTCTCTCCTAACTTTCCCCTCATCCTGAGAGCTGGGATCATCACATTCTCTCCTAACTTTCCCCTCAGGATCCTGAGAGCTGGGATCATCACATTCTCTCCTAACTTTCCCCTCATCCTGAGAGCTGGGATCATCACATTCTCTCCTAACTTTCCCCTCATCCTGAGAGCTGGGATCATCACATTCTCTCCTAACTTTCCCCTCAGGATCCTGAGAGCAGGGATCATCACATTCTATCCTAACTTTCCCCTCATCCTGAGAGCTGGGATCATCACATTCTCTCCTAACTTTCCCCTCATCCTGAGAGCTGGGAACATCACATTCTCTCCAAATTTGCCCTCATCCTGAGAGCTGGGATCATCACATTCTCTCCTAACTTTCCCCTCATCCTGAGAGCTGGGATCATCACATTCTCTCCTAACTTTCCACTCATCCTGAGAGCTGGGATCATCACATTCTCTCCTAAATTTCCCCTCATCCTGAGAGCTGGGATCATCACATTCTCTCCTAACTTTCCCCTCATCTTGAGAGCTGGGATCATCACATTCTCCCCTAATTTTCCCCTCATCCTGAGAGATGGGATCATCACATTCTCTCCTAACTTTCCACTCATCCTGAGAGCTGGGATCATCACATTCTCTCCTAACTTTCCCCTCATCCTGAGAGCTGGGATCATCACATTCTCTCCTAACTTTCCCCGCATCCTGAGAGCTGGGATCATCACATTCTCCCATAACTTTCCAATCATCCTGAGACCTGGGACCACCACATTCTCGACTAACTATCCCCTCATCCTGAGAGCTGGGATCATCACATTCTCTCCTAAATTTCCCCTCATCCTGAGAGCTGGGATCATCACATTCTCTCCTAACTTTCCCCTCATCCTGAGAGATGGGATCATCACATTCTCTCCTAAATTTCCCCTCATCCTGAGAGCAGGGATCATCACATTCTCTCCTAACTTTCCACTCATCCTGAGAGCTGGGAACTTCACATTCTCTCCTAACTTTCCCATCATCCTGAGATCTGGGATCAGCACATTCTCTCCTAACTTTCCCCTCATCCTGAGCGCTGGGATCATCACATTCTCTCCTAAATTTCCCCTCATCCTGAGAGCTGGGATCATCACATTCTCTCCTAACTTTCCCCTCATCCTGAGAGCTGGGATCATCACATTCTCTCCAAATTTGCCCTCATCCTGAGAGCTGGGATCATCACATTCTCTCCTAACTTTCCACTCATCCTGAGAGCTGGGATCATCCCATTCTCTCCTAACTTTCCCCTCAACCTGAGAGCTGGGATCATCACATTCTCTCCTAACTTTCCACTCATCCTGAGAGCTGGGATCATCACATTCTCTCCTTACTTTCCCTTCAGGATCCTGAGAGTTGGGATCATCACATTCTCTCCTAACTTTCCCGTCATCCTGAGAGCTGGGATCATCACATTCTCTCCTAACTTTCCCCTCATCCTGAGAGCTGGGATCATCACATTCTCTCCTAACTTTCCCCTCATCCTGAGAGCTGGGATCATCACATTCTCTCCTAACTTTCCCCTCATCCTGAGAGCTGGGATCATCACACTCTCTCCTAACTTTCCCCTCATCCTGAGAGCTGGGATCATCACATTCCCTCCTAACTTTCCCCTCATCCTGAGAGCTGGGATCATCACATTCTCTCCTAATTTTCCCCTCATCCTGAGAGCTGGGATCATCACATTCTCTCCTAACTTTCCCCTCATCCTGAGAGCTGGGATCATCACATTCTCTCCTAACTTTCTCCTCATCCTGAGAGCTGGGATCATCACATTCTCTCCTAAATTTCCCCTCATCCTGAGAGCTGGGATCATCACATTCTCTCCTAACTTTCCCCTCATCTTGAGAGCTGGGATCATCACATTCTCCCATAACTTTCCAATCATCCTGAGACCTGGGATCACCAGATTCTCTACTAACTATCCCCTCATCCTGAGAGCTGGGATCATCACATTCTCTCCTAAATTTCCCCTCATCCTGAGAGCTGGGATCATCACATTCTCTCCTAACTTTCCCCTCATCCTGAGAGATGGGATCATCATATTCTCTCCTAACTTTCCCCCACAGCTGGGATCATCACATTCTCTCCTAACTTTCCCCTCATCCTGAGAGATGGGATCATCACATTCTCTCCTAAATTTCCCCTCATCCTGAGAGCAGGGATCATCACATTCTCTCCTAACTTTCCCCTCATCCTGAGAGCTGGGATCATCACATTCTCTCCAAATTTGCCCTCATCCTGAGAGCTGGGATCATCACATTCTCTCCTAACTTTCCCCTCATCCTGAGAGCTGGGATCAGCACATTCTCTCCTAACTTTCCCCTCATCCTGAGATCTGGGATCAGCACATTCTCTCCTAACTTTCCCCTCATCCTGAGCGCTGGGATCATCACATTCTCTCCTAAATTTCCCCTCATCCTGAGAGCTGGGATCATCACATTCTCTCCTAACTTTCCCCTCATCCTGAGTGCTGGGATCATCACATTCCCTCCTAACTTTCCACTCATCCTGAGAGCTGGGATCATCACATTCTCTCCTAACTTGCCCCTCATCCTGAGAGATGGGATCATCACATTCTCTCCTAACTTTCCCCTCAGGATCCTGAGAGCTGGGATCATCACATTCTCTCCGAACTTTCCACTCATCCTGAGAGCTGGGATCATCACATTCTCTCCTAACTTTCCCCTCATCCTGAGAGCTGGGATCATCACAGTCTCTCCTAACTTTCCCCTCATCCTGAGAGCTGGGATCATCACATTCTCTCCTAACTTTCCCCTCATCCTGTGAGCTGGGATCATCACATTCTCTCCTAACTTTCCCCTCATCCTGAGAGCTGGATCATCACATTCTCTCCTAACTTTCCCCTCATCCTGAGAGCTGGGATCATCATATCTCTCCTAACTTTTCCCTCAGGATCCTGAGAGCTGGGATCATCACATTCTCTCCTAAATTTCCCCTCATCCTGAGAGCTGGGATCATCACATTCTCTCCTAACTTTCCACTCAGGATCCTGAGAGCTGGGATCATCACATTCTCTCCTAACTTTCCCCGCATCCTGAGAGCTGGGATCATCCCATTCTCTCCTAACTTTCCACTCATCCTGAGAGCTGGGATCATCCCATTCTCTCCTAACTTTCCCCTCATCCTGAGAGCTGGGATCATCACATTCTCTCCTAACTTTCCCCTCAGGATCCTGAGAGCTGGGATCATCACATTCTCTCCTAACTTTCCCCTCATCCTGAGAGCTGGGATCATCACATTCTCTCCTAACTTTCCCCTCATCCTGAGAGCTGGGATCATCACAGTCTCTCCTAACTTTCCCCTCATCCTGAGAGCTGGGATCATCACATTCTCTCCTAACTTTCACCTCATCCTGAGAGCTGGGATCATCACATTCTCTCCTAACTTTCCCCTCATCCTGAGAGCTGGATCATCACATTCTCTCCTAACTTTCCCCTCATCCTGAGAGCTGGGATCATCATATCTCTCCTAACTTTTCCCTCAGGATCCTGAGAGCTGGGATCATCACATTCTCTCCTAAATTTCCCCTCATCCTGAGAGCTGGGATCATCACATTCTCTCCTAACTTTCCACTCAGGATCCTGAGAGCTGGGATCATCACATTCTCTCTTAACTTTCCCCGCATCCTGAGAGCTGGGATCATCACATTCTCTCCAAATTTGCCCTCATCCTGAGAGATGGGATCATCACATTCTCTCCTAACTTTCCCCTCATCCTGAGAGCTGGGATCATCACATTCTCTCCTAACTTTCCCCTCATCCTGAGAGCTGGGATCATCACATTCTCTCCTAACTTTCCCCTCATCCTGAGAGCTGGATCATCACATTCTCTCCTAACTTTCCCCTCATCCTGAGAGCTGGGATCATCATATCTCTCCTAACTTTTCCCTCAGGATCCTGAGAGCTGGGATCATCACATTCTCTCCTAAATTTCCCCTCATCCTGAGAGCTGGGATCATCACATTCTCTCCTAACTTTCCACTCAGGATCCTGAGAGCTGGGATCATCACATTCTCTCTTAACTTTCCCCGCATCCTGAGAGCTGGGATCATCACATTCTCTCCAAATTTGCCCTCATCCTGAGAGATGGGATCATCACATTCTCTCCTAACTTTCCACTCATCCTGAGAGCTGGGATCATCCCATTCTCTCCTAACTTTCCACTCATCCTGAGAGCTGGGATCATCACATTCTCTCCTAACTTTCCCCTCATCCTGAGAGCTGGGATCATCACATTCTCTCCTAACTTTCCCCTCAGGATCCTGAGTGCTGGGATCATCACATTCTCTCCTAACTTTCCACTCATCCTGAGAGCTGGGATCATCACATTCTCTCCTAACTTTCCCCTCATCCTGAGAGCTGGGATCATCACAGTCTCTCCTAACTTTCCCCTCATCCTGAGAGCTGGGATCATCACATTCTCTCCTAACTTTCCCCTCATCCTGAGAGCTGGGATCATCACATTCTCTCCTAACTTTCCCCTCATCCTGAGAGCTGGATCATCACATTCTCTCCTAACTTTCCCCTCATCCTGAGAGCTGGGATCATCACATTCTCTCCTAACTTTCCCCTCATCCTGAGAGCTGGGATCATCACATTCTCTCCTAACTTTCCCCTCATCCTGAGAGCTGGGATCATCACATTCTCTCCTAACTTTCCCCTCAGGATCCTGAGAGCTGGGATCATCACATTCTCTCCGAACTTTCCAATCATCCTGAGAGCTGGGATCATCACATTCTCTCCAAACATTCCCCTCAGGATCCTGAGAGCTGGGATCATCACATTCTCTCCTAACTTTCCCCATCATCCTGAGAGCTGGGATCATCACATTCTCTCCTAACTTTCCCCTCATCCTGAGAGCTGGGCTCATCACATTCTCTCCTAATTTTCCCCTCCGGATCCTGAGAGCTGGGCTCATCACATTCTCTCCTAATTTTCCCCTCCGGATCCTGAGAGCTGGGATCATCACATTCTCTCCTAATTTTCCCCTCCGGATCCTGAGAGCTGGGATCATCACATTCTCTCCTAACTTTCCCCTCATCCTGAGAGCTGGGATCATCACATTCTCTCCTAATTTTCCCCTCCGGATCCTGAGAGCTGGAATCATCACATTCTCTCCTAATTTTCCCCTCCGGATCCTGAGAGCTGGGATCATCATATTCTCTCCTAACTTACCTCCACAGCTGGGATCATCACATTCTCTCCTAACTTTCCCCTCATCCTGAGAGCCGGGATCATCACATTCTCTCCTAACTTTCCCCTCATCCTGAGTGCTGGGATCATCACATTCTCTCCTAACTTTCCCCTCATGCTGAGAGCTGTGATCATCCCATTCTCTCCTAACTTTCCCCTCATCCTGAGAGCTGGGATCATCACATTATCTCCTAACTTTCACCTCAGGATCCTGATAGCTGGGATCATGACATTCTCCCCTAACTTTCCCCTCATCCTGAGAGCTGGGATCATCCCATTCTCTCCTAACTTTCCCCTCATCCTGAGTGCTGGGATCATCACATTCTCTCCTGACTTTCCCCTCATCCTGAGAGCTGGTATCATCACATTCTCTCCTAACTTTCCCCTCAGGATCCTGAGAGCTGGGAACATCACATTCTGTCCTATATTGCCCCTCATCCTGAGAGGTGGGATCATCACATTCTCTGCTAACTTTCCCCTCAGGATCCTGAGCGCTGGGCTTACTGCAGCAGACAAAGGCTGTAGATCCAAGATACCATGGAAACAGAACCAAGAATAAAATAAGAGGAGTCATCAGGTCTTTGTGAGGACTGAATGAGAGACAACAACCCTCCTCTACAATTACAGGGCAGTATGTAGGCCACAAATCTGCCCAGGAATTGGAAAACATGTGTTTTTATTTGTAAAGAATGCAGAATAGACACAGTTTCTTAGAGAGATCTCTCACAGTCGACCCTCTGCAATGGCCGAGCGTGTACATCCCTTTCTCTCTCTCTTGGGGCTCAGCGTCCATTCCCACAGATAAGTGGCATTCTGTTGACTCAACAACTTACATTTAGATAGCACCTTTAGTATAGAAACCATCCCCCAAGGTCCTTCTCAACAGACAGAAGAAAAAACAGGCTGTTAGCAAGACACTGACAATGAGCACCTCAGAATTTGCATAAAAGATTTGTTTCAAGGGTATTTGTAAAGGTGGAAAGAGGGTGCATGGAGGGTGGAATGTGATAGGGAAAATGGGGAAAGCGTGAGAATATGAGAGGGGGAATAAGAATGAGAGACAGAGTGACTGAGTCACTCAACAGTGTAAGGGGTGACAGCAGCATACATAATATAGTCATTATCCTTACTGGGAGGGAGTGGCTGACATTCCTTAGTTGCCCATTTATATACCGCAGCTGGTACAAGTGCTAGGGCAATAGGATATGGTTCAATCCCTCAGCTAGAGGTGGAGTGTGGGCCTGCAGCAAAGCACAGTCTGCACAAACAGTAACTGCATAACTTGGACAGAGGGGCCCAGGGACCATTGCACAAGGATTCTAAATTCACCTTGCCCATGTCACTCTGACAACCAGTGGAGAGAGCAGCCAGAGTGTGGGCACTGGGCTATACACCCTGAGCTGCAGGACAGTCAACCAGTGGAGAGAGCAGCCAGAGTGTGGGCACTGGGCTACACACCCTGAGCTACAGGACAGTCAATCAGTGGAGAGAGCAGCCAGAGTGTGCGCACTGGGCTATACACCCTGAGCTGCAGGACAGTCAACCAGTGGAGAGAGCAGCCAGAGTGTGCGCACTGGGCTATCCACCCTGAGCTGCAGGACAGTCAACCAGTGGAGAGAGCAGCCAGAGTGTGGGCACTGGGCTACACACCCTGATACAGGACAGTCAATCAGTGGAGAGAGCAGCCAGAGTGAGGGCACTGGGCTGCACACCCTGAGCTGCAGGACAGTCAACCAGTGGAGAGAGCAGCCAGAGTGTGGGCACTGGGCTACACACCCTGAGCTACAGGACAGTCAACCAGTGGAGAGAGCAGCCAGAGTGTGGGCACTGGGCTACACACCCTGAGCTACAGGACAGTCAGCCAGTGGAGAGAGCAGCCAGAGTGTGGGCACTGGGCTACACACCCTGATAGAGGACAGTCAGCCAGTGGAGAGAGCAGCCAGAGTGTGGACACTGGGCTACACACCCTGAGCTACAGGACAGTCAATGGTGTGTGGAGGAATCAGACAACAAAACTAAGATAAGCTGAAGCTTACGCTTTCACACGCGAACAACCAAACAGGAGGCCATTCTGCCCCTCAAGCCTGTTCTGGTGTTCAATTCAATCAAGGCCAAACTGCATCTTAACTCCATCTCGCCACCTTGGTTCATGCGATATACTTGGGGTTATTGAATGAGCCAGTCCAGCAGCATGTTACCCCAACAATTGAATTTACTTTGTACGCCAGGCAGCCTGTGTAATTTCTATTACTTCAACTGCCTTGGCAAACAGAGTCACATGACAGCATGGATGCAGGCCAAGGTGAGCTATAGTCTCAGGTCAACTGCATTAATGTGAGGTCACAATTAAATGTTACCTCGCTTCACCAGCTTAATGGGATCCTCCACAATAGATTGTCGGATTCAGCAGCTCAACGGCAGGTACTTTTTGTTCGTTCATGGGATGTGGGCTTCGCTGGCTAGACCAGTGTTTATTGCCCATCCCTCACTGCCCTTGTTCAGAAGGTATTTAAGAGTCTGAACAAGGGCAGTGAATCAGCCATATTGTTGTGAGTCTGGAGTCACATGTAGGCCAGACCGGGTAAGGAGGGCAGATTTCCTTCAGGTGGGTTTTTACAACAATCGACAATGATTTCCATTAAAAATTCCAGGTTATTATGGGATTTAAATTCCACCATCTGCTGTGGTGGGATTCGAACCCAGGTCCCCAGGGCATCACCCTGGGTCCCAGCGACAATACCACTCTGCTACCACCTCCCCCTGCAAGGGGCGAAATACTGAAAAGGGGTTCTCTACCCCGGAGAGCACAGGAGAAATCACTGATTCGATGGGCTTGCACAGCACAAGCGGCGCAGACACTGAATGAGCAACCGGCAGTTTCGAAGCAATGCCTGGGCAGCTTATTGCACTCAATGTTCAGATTGCATAAACACACTGGGCAAACCAAATGCTGCCAGCATCTCAACGTATTTATCTAGCACGGTGCAAGTATTAACAGTGTACTATTTATACTGCAAACAGCTTGGATTTGTTTGGTTCAGGGTACAGTACAGGACCACAGTGTTGTTAATAAACAATACTCTCAACTTCATTCAAGTACCCAAGAAAAAAGGGTCTCGCAGGTGTATGTGAAGTACTAATGGTTCCTGGGCCATATGTTCAACTGGCAGTAGACCGAGGTCAGCAAACATGAAATCTGTAGTTACGTTTATTTGGTTAGGCCCAGAATAGAGAAGTCATAGGCTCTCCCCTCCCCCAAACCATCAGGAGAGAGAATGTTAGGGAATGGTTCAAACTGTGCGTCGGGAGAAATCAGCCCCTCACATCAGCTTTACTGAACTCAAATTCAAAATTAGTCACGGTAGAGATTTGCACTCCTGGTCTCTGGACCTTGTCCTGTACCATAACGACCTCAGCAGAGAATGGGAAGAATAAGAATGCAAATAAGGCATTCCCTGATTACTACTGAACATTGCCCAGCAGCCAGCTCCAAGAAAAGGACACAGAGGTCCCAGAGACTCCACACGAACAGTAGCTGCATAATATCCCAGGGATGAGGGACCTCAGTTCATGTGGAGAGACTGGGAGAAGCTGGGATTGTTCCCCTTTGAGCAGAGAAGGTTAAGGGGGAGATTGAATCGAGGCGTTCAAAATCAGGAGAGGTGTGGATGGAGTGAATAAGGAGAAACTGTTTCCAGTGGATGGAGGGTCGGTAACCAGAGGGACACAGATCGAAGAGAATCGGTAATAGAGCCAGAGGGGGAGATGAGGAGAATGATTTTTTTAACACAGCGAGTTGTTGTGACCTGGGAGGCGCTGCCTGAAAGGGCGGTGGAAGCAGATTCAATAGGAACTTTCAAAAGGGGGAATTAGATAAATACTCGAAAAGGAGAAATTTGCAGGACTGTGGGGAGTGTGGGGGGAGGGGACTAATTGGGTAGATCTTTCATAGGCCCAGGGACAGGCACAATGGGCCGAATGGCCTCCTCCTGTCCCGTGTGTGTAGCCTTCCTTCAGCGAGCTTACTATACGTTTAGATATTCTGAAACTACCAGGAAATCCTAACATTGTAGGCAAGGATTTAAATGGCTCCCCTATTCCCAGAGCAGCACAGCAAACACCCAATGGTTCCACGCTGAAACATAGCAGGAACGTTGACATTTGACCACAGCTAACAGATCGCCTCTCGTTTCTGAACGGGGAAATGGAAGTGAAGGGTCCCTCACAGTGAATGGTGATGCTGCAGGTCTGGGAAACTGTAGCTTCTGACACTCAATCTCATGGTACTTGTGTGTAACCACAGGCATGATTATATCACAGGACGGTGACGCCCAAGCACAGTGTGACACATACACAACAGGTTTAATGCAAGGTGTCAAGTTTGTTAAACCACCCAAGCCAGAAGGCCACAGGTTCATGCCCACGCTGGGACTACAGCACCCAATCTAGGTGACGGCAGAGTCGTGCAGAGGGGGCACGGGGGGGGCTGCTCTGTCCAGGTGGTCATCTTTCTGAACATATTAAACCGAGGCCTTGCATGCATCTGGGAAAGATCCCAAGGCACTTTTTAAAAAGGAGCAAGAAACCTCTTTCATCGTTCCAGCCGATATTTATCCCTGAACCAACAGCAAAGACAAGATCTGGTTATTAATCACACGTGTTTTTGGGATCCTGCTGTGCCCAGGTCAGGTGCTGCAGCTCACCCATTCCAACACTGACTCCACTTCAACACAAATGGACCTTGTCAGTTGTAAATACACTTTGCAATGCCCAAGATCATGTAATGCGTTGTATAAATACACGGTCCTTCTTCCAATACATTACAGATATTTCCAGTCAGTGTTGAATGTTACATTTGCACCAAATCCTTTCCAAAACAGCACATTTCATAGGTCCTGCCAGCAAACAATCTCAAGGTGGAAGGTCATACACAGAGAGCAGGTCTGCTGGGTGTTAGCCACCTGACCAGAATCCATCTTGTACCATAGCAGCACAAGAGAACATTTTAATCCAAGTTAAAACCAAGAGTAACAAGCAGCCTTGCATCAGTCAGTTCCACTCAGGCATTACCAGACTTCATTCTATTTCCCACCTTCAAAATAGACTCATAGGCGTTTTACAGCACAGAAGGAGGCCATTCAGCCCATCATGTCCTCGCCAGTCAACAAAGATCTGACTACACTAATCCCATTTTCCAGCCCATAGCCCGGGAGGCTATGACAACGCAAGTGAATATCTAAATACTTCTTAAATGTTACAACTCAAGCACCCTTTCAGGCAGTGAGTTCCAGACTCCCACCTCCCTCTGGGTGAAAACATTTTTCCTCAACTCCCCTCTTATCTTCCCACCTCTTACCTGTAAATCTATGCCCCCTGGTTATTGGCCCCTCTACTAATGGAAAAAGTACCTTCCTACCCACCCCATCTATGCCCCTCAGAATCTTATACACCTCTATCAGGTCCCCTCTCAACCTTCACTGCTCCAATGAAAACAACCCCAGCCTATCCAATCTTTCCTCACAGCTCAGATCCTCCAGCCCAGGCAGCATCTGGTGAATCTCCTCTGCACCCTCTCCAGTGGCAATCACATCCTTCCTATAATGTGCTGTCCGGAGCTGCACACAATACTCCAGTTGTGGCCTCACAGAGTTTTATACAGTTCCAGCATCACCTCCCTGCTCTTGTATTCTATACCTCGGCTAATAAGGCAAGTATCCCATATGCCTTCTTAACCACCTTATATACCTTCCCTGCTCCTTCAGGGATCTGTGGACATGCACACCAAGGTCCTTCTGATCTTCAGTACCTGCCAGGGTCCTACCATTCATAGTGTAATCCTTGTCTTGTTAGCCCTCCCCAAGTGCATTACCTCACACTTTTCGGGTTGAATTCCATTTGCCACTGCTCTGCCCACCTGACCAGTCCACTGATATCCTCCTGCAGTTTACAGCTAACCCCCTCACTATTTACCACTCTACCAATTTTTGTGTCATCTGCAAACTTCTTGATCATACCCCCTACATTTAAATCCAAATCATTCATGTACACCACAAACAGCAAGGACCCCAGCACCGAGCCCTGTGGAACCCCACTGGAAACAGGTTTCCAGTCACAGAAACACCCCTCTACCATCACCCTCTGCTTCCTGCCTCTCAGCCAATTTTGGATCCAATGTGCCATTTTGCCTTGGATCCCATGGGCTCTTACTTTCTTGACCAGTCTGCCATGAGGGACCTTTTCAAAAACCTTGCTAAAGTTCATGTGAACAACATCAAATGCATTACCCGCATCAACACTCCTGGTTACCTCCTCAAAAAACTCAATCACATTTGTCAGACATGACCTTCCCTTCACAAATCCACGCTGACTATCCCTGACTAATCCGTGTCTCTCCAAATGCAGATATATTCTGTCCCTCAGAATTCTTCCTAGTAACTTCCGAGAGAAAATGTGCAATGAGTGTTTGTCTCTCCCAGATACACTGCCCCCTTGTTGGGATACTGGTTCCACAGGCACAAGGTAGTGCTGTGCTGTCCAGGGTCTTTCACATTAGACACCAACCAGCATCAGGCTGGTTAAGGTCCCACAGCATTACTGGAAGAATAGGGAGTTCTCCTGGTGTCCTGGGCCCATACTCCTCCCTGAGCTAAGATCAGCAAAATTAGATGAATGCAGCAGTGATTTGTTTGTGGGACCTTGCTGGGTGTGAATTACCCATCACATTTCACTGACGTAATAGCTCTGTTTCAAAGGTGCAGAATGACCTGAAGATCTGAACAGGTGATCGATGGCTGTGAGTTCCTTCTCGTTCTCTCCTAAGGGGATTGACACCACTAGGTTATGTCAGCTAACTTAGCACACACACACTGCCTTTAGATTCTTCAGCTGCTGTGTCAGGTAGCTCAGGTTCAGCACAGCCACGAATGGCAGCAAGGATCTTGCCAAGTTAAGGAAAAAGGCTTGCTCCCAAAATCAGCCTGGGTGCCGAGGATCTGACAGGTGCTATATAAATGCAAGGCCTTCTTTCTTTTTACACACCCTGGTGTCGATGATGCCCTGTGTAGTCCCTCAACCTAGGTTTTCAACGTAAAACACAAACTCTGGTTTAGATATCCAAGGCCCTTTCCAGTAGCATTCACAGCTGCA
The DNA here is from genome assembly GCA_026770705.1 of Isurus oxyrinchus. Lineage (NCBI taxonomy): Eukaryota > Metazoa > Chordata > Chondrichthyes > Lamniformes > Lamnidae > Isurus > Isurus oxyrinchus. Next base: position 14,949,368 of record JANJGN010000037.1, read on the forward strand.
ATGTCAACCAACATCAGAAATTTGGACCAATAACCAAATGTGTCAGCCCATTGAACACTTCAGAGATCAGAGGTAATCTGAAACTCATCAATCTCAGGGTAACTTACAACCTTCACCAATATAAGTCAAGACTTAGGCAAGCAATGGAAGAAAGAGAAGCACTTAGAGATACTAACATATGACAGTAAGCCCATTAGGCGAACAAATCATTGCTTGAGGTTATCACCTGAACCCCAATCATATCAAACCCAACACTGTTTCACACCAGCTTTCTTTTTCTCTATAGTTAGTATAAACATCAATCCTAGCAAACCACAAAGCACCAGGATAACTAAACTTCTTTGATTCATTCAAGCCAGATTAACTAATCAAGGGATCACTGATGTTCATGACATCTTTACCACACTTTCTTTTCCTATTATATTGGGTCAACCCTGGCGATCATCTCCTGATCCTAACAGTTAATGTACAGCCTGGTCAGCTTGGCCTAAATAGCCAAGTGGTTATGGTACTGGGTTTGTAACCCCAAGATCAAGAGTTCAAATCTCACAATGACAAACTATGAAACGATGTAACTTCATCTGAATAGGAACAGATGGAAACGTGTTTGTACTCGAAAGAGTTACAGCCTGGTCAGCCCACTGATTATCAACAAGTCTCTTCAAGCTTGTCTCATAGAACTAGCATAACACAACTGAAAGTTTCCACTGAGCAAACCTCATTAATGCAAGCTGGTTGGGGTTACAAGAATTATTTTCAATAAGGTTATTCCTCTAACAGGCAGTCTCCATTCTCTACCCATCGCACCCTCCTGCCCTGAAACACACCAAAGGAGGTGCCAGTGAGACCATAACTCAGGGATATCACAGATTTCATTGCCAATTCTTGCCTAATCAGCTAATCTCAGCATCCCTGGTTTTTGCAAAGGTGGGGGGGGGGGGGGGGGAGGCAAGTTGTCCTGATCTGTCCAGTGATTGTTGCTGGAAAGTACATGTGGACACACGTTCAGGAAATAGGGTGCAGCCTCAACGATGGTGCCCAGCACAGTTAAGCAGCTTACTGACACGCACGCTCCAGCCTCAACACAAGACAACTGGTCACCGGGACACATTATGAGAAGGAGATGCACAGAAATATACAACAGCAAGTGTCAAGAGTCACCCAGAAGATGGGAAGGCAGAGTCATCAGTTCCACTTACAACTTGACTGGAAGAATAAAGAACTGTTGGGAGGGCAATGGCAGATTTGGTTCAGGCAGAAAAGACAGCCGAGGCCCTCTTTCTGCAGGGCACGTTGCGCTGTTTAATACAGCTCAGGGAGCCAAAGAAGAGAGAGAGATACCAAGCCAGGCTTGTCTGCTCTGTGTCTGCCTGCAGCATCCAATCTGCTTTCCTGTCCCAGGAGACTGGCTCAGTAACAGGCCAAACTGACCAAACCAAAGAGTGTAAACACAGAGTTTCCGCCTCAACCACACTAGCCAGGGAGGAAGTGCAAGACAACTTCTCCAGTCACTGGCAAAACATCAAAACTCTTTATTATTTTTTTTAAAATGCACCAAGTGTTACACAACACAACGTACCCAAATCACAAACTGTACAGAGATATTGTAGCCAGCAGACATTACAACAGATAACGTTAGGGAGATAACAACAAAATACTGCAGATGCTGGGAAATCTGATATAACAGAAAATGCAGGGAAACTCAGCAGGTCTGGCAGCATCTGTGGCGACTTTAGAAAGAGTTAAGTTCGAGTCGTCTGACTCTTCTTCAAAGCTGAACAAGTCAGACGGACTCGAACCGTTAACTCAGTTTCTCTCTCTCCACAGGCTGGCCAGACCTGCTGAGTTTTTTCCAGCATTTTCTATTTTTATTAACCATTAGGGAGCCATTACGCACTTCCCTTCAGTCCTCATAGGTCTCACCTGAAGCCATGAGAAACCCACTCTAAACACCACAGTGACACAGCCTGCCTCACTCATCAGTCCGGACTTTCACAGATACCAACTTGCACCAAAGGAACCAGATTTACTAAACCCACCCCCACCACCTTCCCCACACCCCTCCAGCAAGGAGATGACAGCTACAGCATTGAAGGTATGGGGAACTTAGGCGCAGAGTCCATGAACGTTATTACCAAGGGACCAATCAGCATGGCCCCAGGCATCCGAATACAGTTTCATTTCACTCAAACAGGTGAATCGGAAATGTCGGTGTGTGGAGGGGTGGGAGGCAGGATGTGGGGTGGGGGTGGGGGGGGCAACCCCTAAATATTTACTATGCTTCCAGGCGCTGGCTTCCAAAAGCTGCCCAGGACAGAAAAGGCAACGACAGAAACATAAACACTGGCAAAACAATAAAGTTGCAGAGAGAGCAGCCGGGGGCGAGGAGGGAGGGGGGGGGGGGGGGGTGTTGAGCAAGGTGAGGGGGTCAGAGACAGCAGACTTGGGGTCTGCTTCCCCCCCTCCCAACACCACCCCTCCCCCCCCACCCCCACCTCCAACCACCCCACCTTGCTCCACAAGCCCAGGGACCCCCATTTTGTGACACTAAAACGAAGCTAATGACATCATCAGGCAGCTCAGGCCCCCCCCCCCCCCACACACACACACACATACATACACATACATACACACACACACATACACACATACATACATATACACATACACACACACACACGTACACACACATACACATACATACA